>CAIGRF010175395.1:14278-44036 GCA_903798235.1 Fraxinus ornus
TTTTTGCTTTTGTTGGTGGATTCCACCATATTGGCCTTTGCTTGTGGTATGTTATCTCTAACACGCTTTCCCGAACTATGATTGTCTTCTTAATTCTCAATCGGACCACAAGTTCTTCAATGTTCATCTCTTTGCGCTTGTGTTTGAGATAGTTCTTGAAGTCTCTCCACATAGGCGGAATTTTCTCAATGATTACAGCCACTTGAAATGATTCACTTAGAGACACATTCTTCGCGATCACGTAGGATAACCTACAACTCTTACACTTGACTAATGACAATCTTAGAATCTACCATTTTGTAGTCCAAGAACTTTCCAACAATGAACTTTTTAGTTTCGACGTCTTCAGTCTTGTATTTCTTTTCTAAGTGTTCATATGATGAGTGCAATTCGATATGTAGGTGTTCAAGGTTGGGGAAAACAGGGCTCTTTCGATTAGAAAGATTAGTGATGGTCACACATGTTCTTCAAACATAGTATTAATATCTCACAGGCAAGTTTCAACGTCCGTAGTGTCCTCTTTCATCAAGTATAAGTATACATCGTCGCGTACTATATACACTCCTAATGATATATGTAATGACATCTTACATACCTACGGAGTTTTTTTTGAACTATGTTAAAGTTTGGAGATCCCGTGAGAATACTTTGAAAATGATCAGGGCTGATGTTAAAGAGCCATTCCAATAGTTACCAAGCTACTTTTACATGCTTGAACGGACGAATCCTGGAACGGTTACAGGAGTAGAGGTTAATAGTCACAATAGATTCAAGTATTGCTTCATGGCACTTGGTGCATCAATTAGAGGGTGGTTACATTGTAAACATGTCATTGTTGTTGATGGTACATACTTGAATGGTTAATACGGTGGTACACTATTCACAATATGTACACAAGATACGAATAACAACATATTCGTACTCGCAGTTGGAGATAATGAAAATGATAAATCCTGGATCTAGTTTTTCGAAAAGTTGAAGTCTGCTTATGGAAGTAGAGAAAGTCTATGCTTTGTATCAGATCGTCACAACAGTATCAAGAATGCAATTGAACTATTTATCCAGGAACTTGTCATGGGATTTGCACATACCATCTACTACAAAATTTGAAAACATATTACGAAAAATCTGGTCACAACATAATTCAAGCATTCAATGCAGCTATGCGTGCATACACATTAATAGAGTACGAGTACGATATGCAATATTTAGACAAAATCAACTTGAAGATTAGGGGTTACTTGGTAAGATATTACTTTCAATCACTAAATAATATTACGTTTTTGTATATTTCACTTCTTATTCAAGTTTTGTATCCTGTAGAATGAAATTGGACCAGAAAGGTGGTCACGATTCCACATGCAGGCAAACAGATACTCCACAATGACGTCTAATATAGTTGAATCGGTGAATGCGATCACAAAAACAGCAAAGAACTATCATATTGTGACTTTGTTGGAGTTATTGCGACGAACTGTACAATCTTGGTGTTGTAAGAATAGGGACCTTGCAAATAGAACTTTCACGAAATTGTCTACTAAGTATGATAAATTAATTAGAGAAATAAGCACATAGTTGAAGAACACAAGGGTAACTATTGTATATGTTACATGAAATGCAATATATGTGACCCAATAATGAACCTGAACTTTTTAGCTGTGACCTGACATGTTTATTTTTCTCTGTGCAGGTTTCTCCTGCCAACCAGACAATATTTTCAGTTGAAAACAGGGCTTAACATTTGTTTTCAACATAGAGCAGCGTACATGCACAACTTTCTCTGTGCAGGTTTCTCCTGCCAACCAGACAATATTTTCGATTTCGAACGAGGGCTCCACATTTGTTGTCAACATAGAAAAACATATGTGTACGTGTAGGATGCTCCAAGTTGATCAGATACTGTGTCCACACTCTTTAGCGGATATAGTAACTACGAAGGGAGATTCATACGACTATTGTTCGTACTTTTACACATGAGAGGCGTACATGAATGTATACCAAGATTCTATATATTCAGTCGGTAATCCAAATGAATGGACTGTGACCCAAGAAATAGAAAACATAGTCATATTACCACCCAAGCAAAAGAGGAGTTCGGGAAGGCCACCAGAAAAGAGGAAGAGATTGTCTTAGGAGAGGAAACAAACAATGAAATGTAGACGTTGCCAATGAAGTAGATACAATCGTAGGACGTGCACCAACTTGATTCTGTTAAGCCAAAACACACCAACATGAAATTTATTGTAACAAATATTCACGATGTAATTCCCATTATGAAAACATTTGTGACATGTTTTAAATGAATTTTTCATTTTATCTGTGACCTACTGAAAACATTTGTGTCCAAACATAGTTATCTGTAAATGCTGAAAGCGATAAATTGATAATTCTCTAACATATGTCATTTCCATTCAGTGACCTGTAACCTGAGATGTTGAAAAAATCGTTTGTGACCAGTGCATCTCTGTGTTTATGGTATATATAACCTATGAATTCAGACAACATGGCTTGAGAAAAATCATATCTATGACCAAATATAAATATTATACATTTTTTTCTCACTTGTAGAAATATATCACGAAATTTGTGATATTTGTGACCTGTTTATATCATGACAAAAAATTTGTTGATGTAAGTAAGTGAAACTTGGAATGTAACTTCTAAATCAAATTGTGAGAAATGTGAAATGCGTGTCTGATACATTGACAATAAATGATTGAAAATATCCATGAACTATCACTGTTTCTGACATTCGAAAGCATTTAACATCTACTTGCCACTAAACCGATATTGTACTATCACTTTACTTCGATGGTCTCTCCTTTTGGCTTCACCAGCTTTGTGGGCTTCTTGATCTCCTTATGTTTAAAGAGTAATGTAGTAATGTCCAACCTAGCACGGCTAGCATCAAACGTCATCGGCATGGATTTCATGTTGTTATGAAGCATGTATTCTGCATACTTAATCACAAAGATGTCATAATCGTGGCTGAAAACAATTCAAATAGTAATATATCACAAATTAGAATGTAAGTGTGTAACAATGTATTTGTAAACAAAAAATAAGTCACAACTATACCCATTTTGATGATGCGGAATGTTATTAGTAACCAATACTGTCATCCTCATTGGATCATCAGTATCCTCAGATGTTCTTTTCTAGATGCCCAAACTAGTCATCAAATGGGAATAATTCTTCCAGATGCCCAACATTCACTATTTTATCCAGATACGTCTTGTAGCTGGTATGGAATAGATAGAGTATATGATGTCTTATGTCCAGACAACCAAACATCAAATGGGCACGATTCGTGGGAAGAATTGGTGGCAACACATAGTCAACTTCTACCCATGGACGATTAAATTCTATTTGACCACCTATGGCAACTTCAACAATATATGAATCATTCATTGTCACATTCGGGTCCTTCATATATTAGGAAAACAAGTTTTTTATCTTCACCTGAAATAATGAGTCAGTTGTGGTAGGACTCAATCTGGCACGTGGACTTTTTGTCACAAATTATCGTAGATAATAGAAACACACATCCATGTGCTGCTAAAAAAAAAAAAATTTCATCAGCACTAATATTTGTGACCTAAGTAGAATTAGTTGTGAACTGTGATATGTGCACACTAATCTGTGACCTAATCATAGGAATATGTGACCTGTGACCTATGCATAGAACTCTGTAACCTGTAACTTGTGCAAATAAATGTGACATGTGAGCTTTGCACTTGAATCTGTGACCAATGCATATAAGTCTGTGACATGTAACTTGTGCATGTATATGTGATTTGTGACTTGTGAACATCTAAGTGTATTATACGAACTGTGCATGCTCTGTAACTTCTGATCTAGGCATACAACTATGTAACATATGACATGCATATACAAGTGTATGATCAGTGACCCGTGCATATAATATATGACATGTGACCAGTACAACGTGATATTTCATAAATGAAACATACCATGCTGCTAAGAGACGATTTTGAGCATACAAGCTCGTGCCACATGTTTTGGGTCCAATAGTTACCGAACCAATGACAAAGGGTGGACGAATGACATCATCTGGGTCGTTAAATTTTTCCTGAAAATAAAAAATGATGAAGAAAAAATTAGTACGAATTTAGTTGTACATTAGTTCACAATCACATAAATTGGACCCTTACGTACTTGTTTCTTGGTTTGCAACCTCTGTTGAACCAGTTATTAAATGTAACAACATCAACCTCATTCGCTGACTTATCATGGTTTTGAAAAATGACAATAGCGTCTGAATGCTTACTTTGTTTTCCTGCACCTGTTACGTAAAGGGATTGTAGTACCCTTATGGGTCTGGAAGCCCTCTTAACAAGCAATCCAGACGATGGTGCAGAAGGAGATGATCACTGCATTAGACACAACATCATACATGTGCTCTCAGATTGCATTATGTGCATGCAGATATATAACATGTGACTTGTACAGTGGGACTTGTGACATGTGCACCTACATATGTGATCTAGTGACCGTTATATGCCCAAACAGAACTGTGACCTGTGACTTATGCGAACGAATATGTGACTTGTCACGTTTGAACACAAACATGTGTCAATTTAAATAGACATGTGACCTGTAAGATGTTTGTGATCAATGAAGAAATAATTATGAAAATGGATTTGTAATACCGTATCCTCATGATTTTTGGCCTTTGTTGTCACGGCATTCTTATCATCACCTTCAGTCTACTTCACCATACCAGCTATAACATCATCAACATGCTGTTGTACTTTTTTAGATTTGAATATGCCAATGAGGTTCACTACTCTCGAAGTGATTGGAGTTGATGAAATCTCTAAATCAAATGATGGGATCGAGGAAAGTATGGGTAATCGACTACATCAGCAGGATCTATCTTACCCTTGTCTTTCCTGTCCATTTGTTCACAGCATGTGACCTGAATTATAACACATAAGTTAACTGTCAATCTAAAATATGGACCATGAAACATTTCAATGCTTACAATTCTACTTATTTTCTTGGTTGCTCTGCAACTGTAGCACTTTGCCCGCCATTATTGTTATTCAATTTTTCCAATACTGCATCCATCGTACTTGATATCAAATCAGTCACATAATCAAACAGAAAAGTCATGTTAGACCTTATGTCCACCATGTCAGATTTAATCTCACCTTGCATGCAGATAATCTGATTTATTTTATTATTCACATCCACCTGTAAAGATAGGAGTTGTGACTTGACATCATTGAGCTGCACCATTAGTTCTGTATTCTTCAACTGGATTTCAAATATATGTCCACTCAACTCCTTCAACTTTTCAAGCACCTGTAATTGAACATGACACAATCCCTTAGTGGACTTACATCTGTGACATATGGTTCTTAACATATGATAAATGCTTTGTGACTTGTAGATGTAAATATGAAGCAACTTATATCTAATTGTGGTCCATCATATGCATGTGTTGCCATCATCTCCTTCAGGGTATGAACGTCACTTATCTGTGGCTTCGTAAGATAATTTTCATGTGTTGCTTACGGCTCACCTGGGTATGAATGTCACTTACCATGGTTCCGTCGGATAATTTTCATGTGTTGTCTGCTGTTCAGTTGAGAAGGTGAAATAAGACGAGGTCCTCTACTTTTTTCGTGGTGGATCAACAAAATCATCGTCGTCATCATCAACATCATTAGAATGATCTTTTCTTCCATCTGTAATCACTAGCAACCGTGTTTACATTGTATCTGAATGGATAGTTCCACTCATGCCTGCACTTATGCATGTGTGGCCTGCATCTTTGAAATGTCTTTATCCAGGTATACGTGGTTGCACTGGTTTGATGTATGGAACACCACTCATATATGGAGACTCCATCTCCAAGTCAGACGGAATGATGTCATATATTTCAAGCTGTGAGAATAATACAAATGAAACACTTATTAGTCATGTCATCATGCATGGAGTATCATTAATTGTGACCTGAGTTTATTCAAAGTGATTTGTGAATGTATATATGGGGATTTGTGACCTATGCACACAAATCAAATGTGACCTTGTAACTTGTGCACACAAAACATATTTAAAGACTTACATCAGGATAGGAGAATACATCTTCATCCAATTTCACTGCAGACGGTTGTTTATCCGACATCCAATTCATTATGCGTGGGAACCTGTTCTCCATTCTATTGGTCATAGGTCCATTGAGTTTAGGAATAGACTCGTATATCCACACTTGAAATGCAACCAAAAACCCCTTCAATCTATAATGTGGATTCCTGTGTCCTAAATCCTCTTTCAAAGATTTTATAGATATTTCAATTAAATCTTTACCCCAAGGAAACATCTCCATTAAATCAAAATCTTCTACTACAACAAACAAATAATCTTCAACCACCTTCTTTTATGATGTGGAGAATAGGCATGAAGTAATCGAATATAGAATCACAAGCCTCACTACATCATGATCATCTATGTTTGACACGTTCAGAAAGACATCTCTAACATCTTTATTTGTAACCAACTTCAAATCCCCAAAGTATGTTTCCGAACATTGTCAATCTCTTTTCTAAACTCATCACCATTGTATCTAAGTCATGTCACTAAACAAATTTCACACAACGAAAATCTTATAAACCTATTCGCAACCTTGAACCACATCTCATTGGAATTCGGCTGTTTCACTTTCCTTATCAAAAAGTAATGTATTAGTTGGGGCTGCACTACAATTTTATTGCATTCCATGAACATGAAGTACGAGAAACAAGTTTTCGTCAGGATAGCCCTTTGTTCCTCATCGAATTTCGATGTGAAATTTTTTAAAATATTTTTGGCAACATTGGTGGTAATTTTCCCCGGAAACCATAGATCTTCGAGGATAATGTACTTCCATTCCTACATCACATTAGAGAAATTATGAACACTCTATGAACCATTACAAAGACATTTCACACTCTCACCAAAACTCAAAATATTGTTCAGAATCCACCATTCACAGATTCTATTCAAGACATATTAGTCACATTTTTTAACCAGAATAAATAGAAATGAAAGCCCCATCTTATGCACATCATTTCGCAATCAAAACTTTAGGTCACAAATGGAAAAGAATAAATGTGACCTGAATAATACTGTTATATTCAAATAGAAACTTTAGGTCACAAATGAATTACCAATAATCACAAGGTACCACAAAAATAACTTACATTCTTCGATTTCGATTTTTGTGAGTAAACCGGTGTTCTGGGGATTTCTTCAGGAACTCCATTTTTCACTTTCGATCGCGATTCAGCTGGCATTTTGGGTATTTCTTTACGAACTCCCTTTGACACAAACGACCTTCTTCATTTTCCTTGTGCAGTTCCATGTGCGTCTCCGACTTTGGATTGTGCTTTCCTGTCACAACTCCTTGTTAACTCTATTTCTTCTATGTTTCGATCACAAACCTCGGTCACCGCATTTTCCTTTGCACCGCCTTTTCCTTAGCACCATCGTTACCTCTTTCTTGAATAATGAAAGAATTTAGGTAAGAATCAATTTGGATTTTTTGGATTGACGACGGAGGGTTTGAGTTTTTAGCGGTATTTTTTTTTTAGTCGGGGCGAGTGTTTGGAGATTAAGCGGTTCTAGGCGGTTATTAAAGTTATATTCTTTACTTATTTAAACTCTATCTCTCTAGTTTTAATGTAAATGACGGTGGTGGTTAGGATAGATAAAAATTAATTTAAATCATTAATTAAAACCTGATTTCTGTATTATTAAAATTGATTCTAGATTTATGAAAATGGCATTTTAAATACCTGTGAGGCTGTAATTTTCTCTTATAATTTCAACCCAACCAAATGCAAAAGATCCAATTTTTTTTTAAAAAAAAAAGGGAAGAGGAAGCCAGCAAAACCTCGCTAGTCGCCTCGCCCTGGTCTCCTTCCTCATGTGGTGCACGGTTCCGACAGAGTCTAGCACGTACGGCCGTACCACCTCGCTTGGTGCTGGGTCCGTCGCTGGATATGACATAACATTTTGGGGGCTGAACTTATGTCACAGTGATATTTTACTTTTTTGATTTTTTTTTCTTTTTCCTTATAAATGTTTTTGCTTAAAAATACTAAGACCAGAAAACAAGATTTTTTGAGTTTTTTTTTTTTATCAAGCATTCAATGCAGCTGTACGTGCATACACATTGAAAAAGTAAGAGTACAATATGCAATATTTAGACAAAATCAACTTGAAGATTAGGGGTTACTTGGTAAGATATTACTTTCAATCACTAAATAATATTATGGTGTTTGTTTATTTCACTTCTTATTCAAGTTTTGTATCCTGTAGAATGAAATTGGACCAGAAAGGTGGTCACGATTCCACATGCAGGCAAACGGATACTCCACAATGACATCTAATATAGTGGAATCGGTGAATGCGATCACAAAAAAAGTAAAGAACTATCATATTGTGACTTTGTTGGAGTCATTGATACAAACTGTACAATCTTGGTGCTGTAAGAATAGGGACCTTGCAAGTAGAACTTTCACGAAATTGTCTACTAAATATGATAAATTAATTAGAGAAATAAGCACAGAGTTGAAGAACATAAGGGTAACTATTGTATATGTTACATGAAATGCAATATATGTGACCCAATAATAAACCTGAACTTTTTAGCTGTGACTTGCCGTGTTTATTTTTCTCTGTGCAGGTTTCTCCTGCCAACAAGATAATATTTTCGATTGCAAACAGGGCTTGTTATTTGTTTTCAACATAGAGCAGCGTACGTACACATGTAGGATGCTCCAAGTTGATCAGATATTGTGTCCACACTCTTTAGTGGATATAGTAACTACGAAGGAAGATTCATACGACTATTGTTCGTACTTTTACACACGAGAGACGTACATGAATGCATACCAAGATTCTATATACTCAGTCGGTAATCCAAATGAATGGACTGTGACCCAAGAAATAGAAAGTATAGGCATATTACCACCCAAGCAAAAGAGGAGTTCGGAAAGGCCACCAGAAAAGAGGAAAAGATTGTCTTGGGAGGGGAAACAAACAATGAAATGTGGACGTTGCCAAAAGGAAGTGGACACAATCGTAGGACATGCACCAACTTGATTCTATTAAGCCAAAACAAACCAACATGAAATTTATTGTTACAACTATTCGCGATGTAATTCCCATTATTTCATTAATTACTTGTCATATTCTATCTCATCTGCATTCGAAAATTGTGACTCTGAAAAATTTGTGAGCAGATTTAGATGAATTTTTCATTTAATTTGTGCCTACCAAAACATTTGTGACCCGATTTAAATGAGTTTTTCATTTTTTTGACCTACTTAAAACATTTGTGACTTGCTTTAAAATAATTTTTCAAGTTAGTTGTTACCTACTTAAAACATTTGTGACATGTTTTAAATGAATTTTTCATTTTATTTGTGACCTACTGAAAACATTTGTGTCCAAACATAGTTATCCGTAAATGATGAAAGTGATGAATTGATAATTCTCTAACATATGTCATTTCCATTCAGTGACCTGTAACCTGAGATGTTGAAAAAATCGTTTGTGACCAGTGCATCTTTGTGTTTATGGTATATGTGACCTATGAATTCAAACAACATGGCTTGAAAAAAAAATCATATCTATGACCAAATATGAATATTATACATTCGTTTCTCACCTATAGAAATATATCACGAAATTTGTGATATTTGTGACTTGTTTATATCATGACAAGAAATTTGTTGATGTAAGTAAGTGAAACTTGGAATGTAACTTCTAAATCAAATTTTGAGAAATGTGAAATGCATGTCTGATACATTGACAATAAATGATTGAAAATATCCATGAACTATCACTGTTTCTGACATTCGAAAGTATTTAACATCTACTTGCCACTAAATCGATATTGTACGATCACTATACTTCGATGGTCTCTCCTTTTGGTTTCACCAGCTTTGTGGGCTTCTTGATATCCTTATGTTTAAAGAGTAATGTAGTAATGTTCAACCTAGCATGACTAGCATCAAACGTCATCGGCATGGATTTCATGTTGTTATGAAGCATGTATTCTGCATACTTAATCACAAAGATGCCGCAATCATGGCTGAAAACAATTCAAATAGTAATATATCACAAATTAGAATGTGTGTAATATATTTGTAAACAAAAAATAAGTCACAATTATACCCATTTTGATGATGCAGAATGTTATTAGTAACCAATACTATCATCCTCATTGGATCATCAGTATCCTCATATGTTCTTTTCTAGATGCCCAAACTAGTCATCAAATGGGGAATAATTCTTCCAGATGCCCAGCATTCACTATTTTATCCTAATACGTCTTGTAATTGGTATGGAATAGATAGAGTATATGATGTCTTATGTCCAGACAACCAAGAATCCAATGGGCACGATTCATGGGAAGAATTAGTAGCAACACATAGTCAACTTCTACCTATGGACGATTAAATTCTATTTCACCACCTATAGCAACTTCAACAATATATGAATCTGTCATTGTCACATTCGGGTCCTTCATGTATTAGGAAAACAAGTTTTTTATCTTCGTCTGGAACAATGAGTCAGTTGTAGTAGCACTCAATCTGGCACGTGGACTTTTTGTCACAAATTACCGTAGATAATAGAAATACACATCCATGTGCTACCAAATAAATAAATAAATTTCATCAGCACTAATATTTGTGACCTAAACAGAATTAGTTGTGAACTGTGATATGTGCACACTAATCTGTGACCTAATCATAGGAATATGTGACCTATAACCTATGCATAGAACTCTGTGACCTGTAACTTTTGCAAATAAATGTGACATGTGAGCTTTGCACTTGAATCTGTGACCAATGCATATAAGTCTGTGACATGTGACTTGTGCATGTATATGTGATTTGTGACCTGTGAACATCTAAGTGTATTATATGAACTGTGCATGCTCTGTAACTTCTGATCTAGGCATACAACTATGTAACCTATGACATGCTTATACAAGTGTATGATTTGTGACCCGTGCATATAATATGTGACATGTGACCAGTACAACGTGATATTTCATAAATGAAACATACCATGCTGCTAAGAGACGATTCTGAGCATACAAGCTCATGCCACATGTTTTGGATTCTACAGTTATCGAGCCAATGACAAAGGGTGGACGAATGATATCATTTGCGTCGTTAAATTTTTTCCTGAAAATAAAAAATGATGAAGAAAAAATTAGTACGAATTTAGTTGTGCATTAGTTAACAATCACATATACATAAATTGGACCATTACGTACTTGTTTTTTGGTTTGCAACCTCTGTTGAACCAGTTATTAAATGTAACAACATCAACCTCATTCGCTGACTTATCATGGTTTTGAAAAATGACAATAGCGTCTGAATGCTTACTTTGTTTTCCTGCACCTGTTACGTAAAGGGATTGTAGTACCCTTATGGGTCTGGGAGCCCTCTTAACAGGCAATCCAGACGATGGTGCAGAAGGAGATGATCACTGCATAAGACACAACATCATACATGTGCTCTCAGATTGCATTATGTGCTTGCAAATATATAACATGTGACCTGTACACCTACATATGTGATCTAGTGACCGTTATATGTCCAAACAGAACTGTGACTTGTGCGAACGAATATGTAACTGGTCACGTTTGAACACAAACATGTGTCAATTTAAATAGACACGTGACATGTAAGATATTTGTGATCAATGAAGAAATAATTATGAAAATGGATTTGTAATACCGCATCCTCATGATGTTTGGCCTTTGTTGTCACGGCATCCTTATCATCACCTTCAGTCCGCTTCACCATACCAGCTATAACATCATCAACATGCTGTTGTACTTCTTTAGATTTGAATATGCCAATGAGGTTCACTACTCTCGAAGTGATTGGAGTTGATGAAATCCCCAAATCAAATGATGGGATCAGAGGAAGGTATGGGTAATCGACTACATCAGCATGATCTATCTTACCCTTGTCTTTCCTGTCCATTACTTGTTCACAACATGTGACCTAAATTGTAACACATAAGTTAACTGTCAATCTAAAATATGGACCATGAAACATTTCGACGCTTACAATTCTACTTACTTTCTCTGGTTGCTCTGCAACTCCAGCACTTTGCCCGTCATTATTGTTATTTAATTTTTCCAATACTGCATCCATCGTACTTGATATCAAAATAGTCACAGAATCAAACAGAAAAGTCATGTTAGACCTTATGTCCACCATGTCAGATTTAATCTCACCTTGTATGCAAATAATCTGATTTATTTTATTATTCCCATCCACATGTAAAGATAGGAGTTGTGACTTGACATCATTGAGCTGCACCATTAGTTATGTATTCTTCAATTGGATTTCAAATATATGTCCACTCTACTCCTTCAACTTTTCAAGCACCTGTAATTGAACATTACACAATCCCTTAGTGGACTTACATCTGTGACATATGGTTCTTAACATATGATAAATGCTTTGTGACTTGTAAATGTAAATATGAAGCAACTTATATCTAATTGTGGTCCATCATATGCATGTGTTGCCATCGGCTCCTTCGGGGTATGAACGTTACTTGTTTGTGGTTTCGTAAGATAATTTTCATGTGTTGCTTACGGCTCACCTGGGTATGAATGTCACTTGCCTGTGGTTCCGTCAGATAATTTTCATGTGTTGTCTACTGTTCAGTTGAGAAGGTGAAATAAGACGATGTCCTCTACTTTTTTGGTGGTGGATCAACAAAATCATCGTCGTCGTCATCAACATCACTAGAATGAACTTTTCTTCCATCTGTAATCATTAGCAACCTTGTTTACATTGTATCTGAATGGATAGTTCCACTCATGCCTACACTTATGCATGTGTGGCCTGCATATTTGAAATGTCTTTATCCAGGTATACGTGGTTGTACTGGTTTGGTGTATGGAACACCAGTCATATATGGAGACTCCATCTCCAAGTCAGATGAAACAACATCATATATTTCAAGTTGTGAGAATAATACAAATGAAATACTTATTAGTCATGTCATCATGCATGGAGTATCATTAATTGTGACCTGAGTTTATTCAAAGTGATTTGTGAATGCATATCTGGGGATTTGTGACCTATGCACACAAATCAAATGTGACCTTATAACTTGTGCGTACAAAACATATTTAAAGACTTACATCAGGATATGAGAATACATCTTCATCCATTTCACTGCAGACGATTGTTTATCCGACATCCAATTCATAATGCGTGGGAACTTGTTCCCCATTATATTGGTCACAGGTCCATTGAGTCTGGGAATGGACTCGTATATCCACACTTGAAATGCAACCAAAAACCCCTTCAATCTATAATGTGGATTCCTGTGACCTAAATCCTCTTTCAAAGATTTTATAGATATTTCAATTAAATCTTTACCCTAAGGAAACATCTCCATTAAATCAAAATCTTCTACTACAGCAAACAAATAATTTTCAACCACCTTCTTTTATGATGTGGAGAATAGGCATGAAGTAATCAAATATAGAATCACAAGCCTCACAACATCATGATCATCTATATTTGACACGTTCAGAAAGACATCTCTAACATCTTCATTTGTAACCAATTTCAAATCCCCAAAGTATGTTTCCTAACATTGTTAATCTCTTTTCTAAAATCATCACCATTGTATCTAAGACATATCACTAAACAGATTTCACACAATGAAAATCTCATAAACCTATTCGTAACCTTGAACCACATCTCATTGGAATTCGGCTGCTTCACATTCATTATCAAAAAGTAATGTATTAGTTGGGGCTGCACTACAATTTTATTGCATTCTACGAAGTACGAGAAACAAGTTTTCATCAAGATAGCTCTTTGTTCCTCATCAAATTTCGATGTGAAATTTGTCACAATATTTTTGGCACCATTGGTGGTAATTTTCCCCGGAAACCATAGATCTTCGAGGATAATGTACTTCCATTCCTACATCACATTAGAGAAATTATGAACACTCTATGAACCATTACAAAGACATTCACACTCTCACCAAAACTCAAAATATTGGTCAGAATCCACCATTCACAGATTCTATTCAAGATATATTAGTCACATATTTTAACCAGAATAGATAGAAATGAAAGCCCCACCTTATGCACATCATTTCGCAATCAAAACTTTAGGTCACAAATGGAAAAAAGTAACTATGACCTGAATAATACTGTTATATTCAAATAGAAACTTTAGGCCACAAATGAATTACCAATAATCACAAGGTACCACAAAAATAACTTATATTCTTCGATTTCGATTTTTGTGAGTAAACCGGTGTTCTGGGGATTTCTTCAGGAACTCCCTTTTTCACTTTCGATCGCGATTCAGCCGTCGTTTTGGGTATTTCTTTACGAACTCCCTTTTGACACAAACGACCTTCTTCATTTTCCTTGTGCAGTTCCATGTGCGTCTCCGGCTTCGGATTGTGCCTTCCTGTCACAACTCCTTGTTAACTCCATTTCTTCGTAGTCACCGCATTTTCCTTAGCACCGTCGTTACCTCTTTCTTGAATAATGAAGGAATTTAGGTAGGAATCAATTTGGATTTTTTGGATTGAGGACGGAGGGTTTGAGGATTTAGCGGTATTTTTTTTTATCGGGGCGAGTGTTTGGAGATTAAGCCGTTCTGGGCGGTTATTAAAGATATATTATTTACTTATTAAAACTCCATCTCTCCAGTTTTAATGTAAATGATGGTGGTGGTTAGGATAGATAAAAATTAATTTAAATCATTAATTAAAACCTGATTTCTGTATTATTAAAATTGATTCTAGATTTATGAAAATCGTATTTTAAATACCTGTGAGACTGTAATTTCCTCTTATAATTTCAGCCCAACCAAATGCAAAAAATCTAATTTTTTAAAAAAAAAGGAAGAGGAAACCAGCAAAACCTCGCTAGTCGCCTCGCGCTGGTCTCCTTCCTTATGTAGTGCACTGTTCCGACAGAGCCCAGCACGTGCAGCCGCACCACCTCGCCTAGTGCTGGGTTCGTCGTTGGATATGACATAACATTTTGGGGACTGAACTTATATCACAGTTACTTTTCTGATTTTTTTTTCTTTTTCCTTATAAATGTTTTTGCTTAAAAATACTAAAACCAGAAAAACAAGATTTTTTGAGTTTTTTTTTAAATATTAAAATATCTATACAAGAAGCTGGAGCTTTAATTTTTTAATTTTTTTGTAGTTTCGTTTTTTGAAGAGAACAAAGCAACTAGAAATTAAAAAGTAACACAATTTTGTATGTTTATTTGTTTTGAAGGGCGTGTTCGATAGAGATTAAAATCGGATTAACATTGAAAAACTAACCGTTACTGTTGACTTTTATTAGACGAGTGGGACCACTAACGGCTGTTTTTTCAATTTTAATTGAATTTTAAACTGTATCAGACAAGCTCTAAAAGGCCTCTCATGTGTTGACTTTGCAGGCACAATTAATGTGCATGTCAAGAACAGTACAAGGGTTGTTATGCCTCATTTAAACTCCACAAATAATGAGTCCCTCCAGTTGCCAGCTGCCTTGCCACATGGGATATGAGTTCCATAAGGTACCCACAAGGGTGTATCATATCCATAAAATATGATCGAGTTCAATGCGAAATAAGCAGTATTCTAAATAGCGGGAAATAACGTCGCTATAGCGAGCTATAGCGCGGAGATGCCGAAAACGCTCCGCTTCGGGGTATTCGGGTAAAAAAGTGGTCAACCTTTTTTGTTGACCGCTATAGCGGCGTTAAGCGCGCTATAGTCCCCCTTTTTTTCCATAAATTTTTTTTTTATAAAAATATATCTTTTCTTTTTATTTATATAGGAGGGTATAATTGTCATTTTATGTTAGAAATTGGTGAAAAGGACGTTTTGCGCTAGAAAATGCAAAGGTAGGGACGTTCTGCACCAAAAAATCAAACGTATGAACGTTTTCCACAAAACTCGTCATAGGTAGGGACGTTTTGCGCCAATTACCCATTTTTTAATTTTTTTTGTAGTTTCCTTTTTTGAAGAGAACAAAGCAACTAGAAATTAAAAAGTAACACAATTTTGGATGTTTATTTGTTTTTAAGGACGTATTCGGTAGAGATTAAAATCGGATTAACATTGAAAAATTAACTGTTATTGTTGACTTTTATTAGACGAGTGGGACCCAATAACGATTATTTTTTTAATTTTATTTGAATTTTAAGCTGTAACAAATAAGCTCTAAAAGGCCTCTCATGTGTTGACTTAGCAGGCACAATTAATGTGCATGTCAAGAACAGTACAAGGGCTGTTAATTATGCCTCATTTAAACTCCACAAATGATGAGTCCCTCCAATTGCCAGCTGCCTTGCCACATGGGATATGGGTTCCATAAGGTACCCACAAGGGTGAACCATATCCATAAGATATGACTGAGTTCAATGTGAACTAAGAACCAACATATATTTTTGTTCCCAAATATATTTTACCGTACATTAGGTATATTTTTAAAGAACAAGATTAATATAGAAAGACGAGAATGATATTTTTCTTCTTGTCTTTTTATACGTGAATTGTTTAAACAATCCCAAGCAATTCTTCTCATGGTAGAAGAACATATAATGACTATTCAAGTGAAATTCAGCTTTATTAACTTAATGAATGGTGAAAATTTATAGAATGCAACACATGAAGTCGACATGCAAAGTAAAGAGAAATATTAAATAAAATCGTGGTCTTTTAAACTTAGTTAATTTGTTAAAAAAAAAATATTATGCTAAATCATCCCAAAATGCACACGTTTTGATATAAATTTGAAGCTTTAAATGATAAATTAAAACAAATTGATTATTTACCAACTTATAATTGACTAACATCCCAATTCTAGAAACAAAAGATTCAATAAAACATTGATTAATTCAAAGGTAAATAGAAGCATGTAGATCTTCATTAACATATTTTCAATATATCACAATGTTTATGCTAATCGTGGTATGTTATTCGGAAAAATCTTCTCACAAATTTAGAATTAATTATAGATTTTTTCTTTCTCAATTTATTTTAGCAAACATGTAGCTTTGAGATTAAACATTAAAGAATCACGTGATGATTTTAATAAAAGTTTGGACAGAACTATCGTAGACATGGTCATTAAAATCGGTTCATTATCAGATGACCGATCAAGAATCGCTCAAATCAGTCCCTAACCGAGCAAGCTAAGTGGAAACCTGATCCGATTCAATCTAACCCAGTTGTTACCAAATTGATCCAGATATTTGCACAAAAAAAGATTTGAACTTGTGCTTCTTGTGTGTAATATGAGTCCCTTGACTACTATGACAATTATTGAACCATGAAGTCAGTATCAAATATATATATATATATATAGTCAATTTTAGTAAAATGTTGTGTATTGTTCTAAAAAATATTTTTTTAACTAATAATCGTCCTAACAATAACTCAACGGTTGAATAATTGATTAATCGGTTGAACCATTAACTCGATAATTTATCCGAGTCGACGATGGATTGGATCTTTTAATTATGATAGTCGGATCAGGAAAATATAATCCTAAGTTAGAAGATGGTTATTGGTTGAGGACCAATGATACGAATTTCTCAAATTTATATTACTTAGTGGGTCCTCCTGTTCTGTGCTATATATACTCCAACACTTTAGTGGGTATTACACGCACGCATAACAACATACACTATTTTCTGTGTTCTTCGACGAACAATTGTTGTCTTGCTGTCTTTGCAAGAGAAACGCTACCGATTTCAACACACTTTCGTTGGCCAAATTTCATAAGCAGTTCTTCTTCTTCTTTTTTAATAGAAGCAGGACTTTATGTAAGAGCCCCTTGTTCTTGTTCATTCTCTGCTTTGCAGTTTGATGCGAAATTGAAGACCCATTTATCGTTGGATGAATATACGGTAACGCTTTTCTTTTCGCCTCATACTATCATACTTGGAACTTCGAATCTGATTTGTTTGAAGGCCTACATTAAAAATTATGAGTATTTCTTTTATGGGTTTTTGGAGATTTGTTTCTTGTTTTTGAGAAAGTGTCAAATTTTCATGAAGAACATTAGCTTCTTTCAACTTGATAAACAATTTACACAATAGTCTTGTGCCTATGATAACTACGTTAGAGAAAGTTCCCATTTTGATTTGGATTTTCGAACTTTCTTTCTCAGAATGCATCCGCGTATTTCTGATTGTTTGCTCAAGATTTTGGAGAATGAAGATAATCCTGAACAGTGAAAATGGATGAAATGTGTTTAATAAAGCATTTCGTCTTTGTCTTATTTTCTCTGAATACAGCATAGAGAGAAACAATAATTCTGCTTTTCTTAAAAGGGAAAATAAACGAAGGTGTTCACTATAAGTTTGATGTCGCCATTTTCAATTCGAAGGCCCCCATTGCAGTACTTTTTAAAGTTTGATAACAGGCAAGGTTGTAGAACTTACTGAGGAATCGATCGAAATTGAGTGTATATTTGGTATATGTGATATTGGAATGTTTTGATAAGATAGCACATTTTGGGGGAAAACAGGTTTTTTTAAAGGAGTCTGATGGCATCTCTTAGAAGAACATTATCTCCAGTGCTTCGATCAGGAACTTTATTGAATGGTGAAGCATGTCAAGTTGCATCTCCTTTGTCCAAGTCGTCTTCAAACTGTCAGAATTACCCACTGTTGTTGTCTTCCATGGGGTCTTTGGACTATGCAATGTACAAAGCCCAATATTTTGTACTTGGCCTTTTCTCACCACAATCTTCTCGGCCCCTAGATAGGTCAAAGCTAAAGGGACGCATTTGGCGAAGAGCTTGTTTCCATTTCTTTATATGTTTTGTTGTTGGGATATTCATTGGTCTTACCCCATTTATTTCACTGAATTTATCCATCAATGTTATGTCGAAACACCAAGCCATCTACATCGGGGTGCTCCAACCAGTAACAAATAATCAGAGTTACGCCGATCACACAAATGAGACATCGGTGGTGGTAGATGACAGATTATCCGTAAATGAAAATTCAACATTAGAGCCCCGAGGGGTGAATGTTGAACCAATAGATGTAATTTTTAATGACACTTTGGGGCACCATAAGCTTTTGATCATTGTGACACCAACATATGCTCGGCCACTTCAGGCATACTATATGAGTCGTCTGGCAAACACATTAAAACTGATCCAGCATCCTTCTCTGTGGATTGTAGTGGAGATGAAGTCTCAATCTGCGGAAATAGCGGACTTATTGAGGAAAACAGGTGTCACGTACAGGCATCTTGTATGTGGTAATGACTCAATTGACAAAAAAGAAAGGGCTGTTCACCTGAGGAACGTGGCTCTCTCACACATAGAAACTCACCGTCTCAATGGAATTGTTTACTTCGCAGATGATGACAACATATACTCCATTGATCTCTTTAACCAAATGAGACAGATCAGGTACTTCCTTTTTCCGTTTCCTTGTACAATCTAGACTCTAAATTTCTCTGTATTATCATCTGGTTCTGATTTAATTCATCAGCAGAACTTGTACTAGATATATTATTCGGCTGTTTAGATGTAAAAACGTGTGTCAAGGTCTGTCAGCATGCTTTCTTAATGATATTAGGCCCATGTTTGGCCCCCATTTTCAAAACTCATTTTTCCTCAAAACTCATTTTTAATAACATATTTCATAGGATCCATAACTGGGTACATTAATCAACTTTTATCAAAATCTACTAAAAATCATATTTTTAGCTAAACTAAACAAGGGCTAGTTTGCATGTTTTGATATGAAGAATTATAGATGACTATTAGAAGGTGAACAAAATTCTTATGCACTCGTACCACGCATGCATGTTTGGTGTGACTAGCTAGTTCTCTGTAATCTCTTTATTTACTATGCTTAGTTTTTAAGGTAACTGTATTAGAGTTTATTGCAGATAATAAGGAAAATGTATTGGGGTTAATTGCAGATTATAAAAGAAAACGAGGACAAACATACAACTCTAAATACCGATATTATGGTTAGAATGAAATAAAAAGTTGGACGAAACAGGACTCTTTCACGTCAAGTTTCATAAGATTATATCTTTGATCAATTCGTATTTTTATGCGATGGTGAAAACAAAATATAGCTGTGCATGTTGAACCTATGTGAAAAAAATATATGATGCATGCTTCCAGAGTCGAGTTAAAAAATTATGTATTTGCAGTATATATTTTCTACAGACTTGTGAAAATGTTATCATGTAAAATTTTGTTTAAGTTTTTTTTTTTTTCTTTAAACTGTATAGATTGCTCAAGTGTTAATCATGCACATCCTTTTTTATTATAAAACATAATGGGATTGGTTCCTAATGCAAGCGCCTTTCCATGAAAATAGGTTTCATAGAAAAAAAAAAGGTTCATTAAAAAAGTCTACCCAAGCATAGACTAACTACTATGAGACACCCATTCCATTTATTGAGGTTCTTGTGTTATATGCAAATGATTTTTTTTAAAATTAAGTTAATGTAAGGGGGTAAACCTTGAAGGTGACTCTGATTCACGTCTTGCCAATGAGTCTCAACTTTTAATCCATGCACTCTGGCAGAACATATCAGTCTAAAATTGATTATTCTTGTCCATGGTATTCATCTTGGAGTTACAGAATTGATTATTCTTGTCCGTGGTGCCTTGTCAAGAAGATAATTTTCTAAATGCAGGCAGTTTGGTACCTGGGTAGTGGCCAAGTTAGCGGAAATAGGAACACACACTGCATTCGAGGGTCCAATTTGTAATGGCTCTGAAGTGAGGGGATGGCACATGAATGATATGACAAAAAGATTTCGTAGATTCCATGCTGAGATGTCTGGTTTTGCTTTTAATAGTACTATTATCTGGGATCCAAAGAGATGGCACCGGCCTACTCTTGAACCAATTAGGCACCTTGATACAGTCAAAGAAGGTTTCCAAGTGAGTCTCTTGGTACAACTTTGATCACACTCGTTTAGTACAATATGAATATATATATATATATATAACTTTTTTTTTCCCAACAATGTAAAATTCTGTAAAGAATAGTGGAAGAAAGAAAAATTTAATCCTAAACAGGAAGGATGAAGACTATAGGAAAGAACAGAGAACAATATTTTATCTGTATCTTGTTCTGACATTATCTTTGTGCATTTTAGGCAAGCACATTTATTGAGCAAATTGTGGAAGACGAAAGCCAAATGGAATGCTTTCCTTCAGACTCCAAAAACATTATGGTCTGGCATCATAATGTGGACTTATATACTCGTCCTCAAATACGGGTTGTAGAGAATGGTTTGAGCATTGTTGTTACACTTGCATGAAATTTGAACGTGGATCCAGGTAAGACTGATGCTTTGTTTTCATTACTTCAAGCCTTTCAAAATTTTCGTCTGTCTTGTTTTAATATATATTATTTCACGCACCATTTCACTTCACTCCACTCTCTTTTCTTGTAATATATGTTTATTTCCCTTTATTAAATTTCAGAGAATAGAAGTAAAAAAGCATCCACTGTTATTCAAGAACTGAAGCTCTGTTATTACGCGTGCAAGTGCACTGTTCAAGTCCAAATCATCGAAATACGGAGATATTTGGACTATACCGTATTGTAATCAATCATTCCCCATTTGGGCCATTTTATCGAACTCAAATATTATTTCTCTATAATTGCTGAGTTTGAGCGTTTCTCCATTGACTGCTATACGCAGGAAGGGGAAATACTTTAACATTCTATGAATATTGGTTGGCCAAACTTTATGAGGTTCCTGTGATTAGAGTTTTGCAAAATCTTGCTGTTTACCTGAAGATCTTTATATAATTTCTTTTTATGCACTTGCATTTGTCATTTTTTTATTTATTTTTTTGTGTAGAAATATATGATTTCTTTATTCTACAAAGACTTGTGTATGCAAAGAATGAGTGGAAGTTACTTCATTATTTCCTCTTTTTCCATTCTTACTCCACTATGCAAGATCACCTTCTATGCTTATTCCCTCCATGGTTCAAAGCCCAGCCTAGATGTTTTGTTGGATAGCATGGAGCCGTTTATACGCTTATTCCCAATATATACAGAATTTTAGGTAGACGGAAAATTTATGTCAAAGTCAAACAATCAATATTAACCACATCTTTCATGAGTCACACAGCTTTACAATCATACATTTCAAAAACTTCTATCACAGTCTGTTAAAAATTTAATTTTAATCTCCACAAAATACCCTCTAAATATGGAGATTTAGACCCTGTTTGTCTTCTTCAAATTCTTTTAACAAAAAAATCAATTTTTTTACCCTTTTTTTCAAAACATTGGGGCCCACTCTGAGAGAACCTAGTCAAACATTGTGGCTCAATTCCATGGACAACGGTAAGAATTCTACTTAAAAGCGAAAACAAACAGAGGCTTTAGTTTTTATTATCATTATATTTAACATGTTTACTAACAAAGAACTTGTCCTCCTTGCACTTCTATACGGGCTCGTTCAGCTTTTGTATTCTTCTCATCATTACCCTTGTAAGTTGTAATCCTGTCATGTCTTCTTATTGGAGTTAAAATCTATATGCTTATCGAACTTTGTACCATATTTTTTATTGGTTATTAAACTTTAAAAGCTTTTTTGATGGTCACGAACTTACAAAATTGTTATCCGACTGCCCATTAAACTTTAATAATTTTTCGAATGATCACTAAACTTATGAAATTGTTATCTAATTCATTACTACATAACTAACTGTAAGAGGATTCGATGGACTCACTGATGTGGTGAACAAAAATACTAACACGGTAAATTATTGTCATTAGTAGAGACGATAAATCAGCCAAAATTACGATTTCATCTATTAAAGGCGCTAATAAAAAATGCGATTGAATTTAACTTTTGCTTGCTTTCTTTTATTTATCTGTATTTTCATTTAATTTTTTTCATTAATCATATTTTTTATAAGTTTAATTTTGATTGATTTATCATGTCCATTTTTTTTTTAAAGTTTAACAGCTAACGTGATAATGATTTGATAAGTTAGGCAACCATTCAAAAAATTTGTAAAGTTTGATGACCAAAGGGATGACGATTTGATAAGTTCAATGAATATCCGAAAAACGTTTGAAGTTTAATAACCTATGAAAAATATTGTATAAAGTTCAATGGTCATTTGGATTTTTAACCCCTTGTTCTTTCACTCTCAACTATACTATTCATAATCGTTTTAATTGACTTTTACAACACATTTTCTATCGTTTCATGATTTTTTTTTTATTTTTTTATTTTTATTATTATTAATATTAATTTTTTTTCCTCAATGATATCTAGTATTGAGTTGGGTGTTGTTCTTATCATGTGCACTTTGATGCAATTTATTGTTGATATTGCAAAACGTTCATAGCCCTTTCTTAAGGAATAACTTTAAACTTGAGAATGAAATTGTAAAATCTCATGTACCAAATTACAAGACAATGAAAATGCTTCATCTTCTTCCTGCATGTCTAACGTAGAACACAATCGATAAAGAATGAGATTGAGAAAGGAAGAGGAAGAGAGTAGCACAACCGATATGAATTAGGGGTGTTAAGTGGTAGGCTGGTCACGCATTTGAGGCGGGCAGCAGATTTCTAGTGGCTCGCGAGCTCATTTGCTTGTGTACGAGTCGATTCATCATAATAAATAAAATATGCAATTTAGTTTTAAAAAATTGAAAAGGTACGAACAGCCCGTGAATCGACTCAGTGCGTCCAATTTTACATCCTAATATTAATACTTGTCTTCTTGGAAGCTGGAGTTCTTGTTCGAGTGCTCATAAATGTTAAGGGATATATGTCCCACATCGACAAATGATGCTGACACGGACCAATTAATAAAGATCTTGAACTACTCCTCTTAATAAGGTTAACTTTTTAAGATAGGCCCCCAAATCTTAATATGGTATCAGAGCCCATTATGTTCCAACGAGCGATTCGATCTCGTTAAGACTCTAAAATGAGCACGTGAATTTCAAGCTTGGTCTGCTCAAATGAGCCACCATCTTGGAGGGGCGTGTTAAGAGATATATATCCCACATCGATAAATGATTTTGACACGGATCAATTAATAAAGATCTTGGACTACTCCTATTAATAAGGTTAACCTTTTAAGATGGACCCCAAATCTTAATAATAAATACACCCGTAATTGAAAATTTTGAGCTTAAATATTGTATAATAGCCAGCCTCTAACAAGGCTTAAATTGCAACTAAAAGATATAAATAAATTATATAAAAGAGTATTGTGGTCAATTTGTCCTAGAAGGACTTGGGATCAAATTAATTCAATCAATCAATCGAGTGTAGACAGAGAAGGAAAAAAAAAAATTAAATTTAGGATGAATTTATTGAGACAATTATAAGGTTTTTCGAAGGAATAATATGAAAATAAAGCCATTTCACCATAGTGAGAANGTCACGAACTTACAAAATTGTTATCCGACTGCCCATTAAACTTTAATAATTTTTCGAATGATCACTAAACTTATGAAATTGTTATCTAATTCATTACTACATAACTAACTGTAAGAGGATTCGATGGACTCACTGATGTGGTGAACAAAAATACTAACATGGTAAATTATTGTCATTAGTAGAGACGATAAATCAGCCAAAATTGCGATTTCATCTATTAAAGGCGCTAATAAAAAATGCGATTGAATTTAACTTTTGCTTGCTTTCTTTTATTTATCTGTATTTTCATTTACTTTTTTTCATTAATCATATTTTTTATAAGTGTATTTTTGATTGATTTATCATATCCATTTTTTTTAAAGTTTAACAGCTAACGTGATAATGATTTGATAAGTTCGGCAACCATTCAAAAAATTTGTAAAGTTTGATGACCAAAGGGATGACGATTTGATAAGTTCAATGAATATCTGAAAAACGTTTGAAGTTTAATAACCTATGAAAAATATTGTATAAAGTTCAATGGTCATTTGGATTTTTAACCCCTTGTTCTTTCACTCTCAACTATACTATTCATAATTGTTTTAATCGACTTTTACAATACATTTTCTATCGTTTCATGATTTTTTATTTTATTATTATTATTAATTTTTTTTCCTCAATGATATCTAGTATTGAGTTGGGTGGTGTTCATATCATGTGCACTTTGATGCAATTTATTGTTGATATTGCAAAACGTTCATAGCCCTTTCTTAAGGAATAAATTTAAACTTGAGAATGAAATTGTAAAATCTCATGTACCAAATTACAAGACAATGAAAATGCTTCATCTTATTCCTGCATGTCTAACGTAGAACACAATCGATAAAGAATGAGATTGAGAAAGGAAGAGGAAGAGGAAGAGGAAGAGGAAGAGGAAGAGAGTAGCACAACCGATATGAATTAGGGGGTGTTAAGTGGTAGGCTGGGCACGCATTTGAGGCGGGCAGCAGATTTCTAGTGGCTCGCGAGCTCATTTGCTTGTGTATGAGTCAATTCATCATAATAAATAAAATATGCAATTTAGTTTTAAAAAATTGACAAGGTACGAAGAGCCCGTGAATCGACTCAGTGTGTCCAATTTTACATCCTAATATTAATACTTGTCTTCTTGGAAGCTGGAGTTCTTGTTCGAGTGTTCATAAATGTTAAGGGATATATATCTCACATCGATAAATGATGTTGACACAGACCAATTAATAAAGATCTTGGGCTACTCCTCTTAATAAGGTTGACCTTTTAAGATGGAACCCCAAATCTTAACATGGTATCAGAGCCCATTATGCTCCGACGAGCAATTCGATCCCGTTAAGACTCTAAAATGAGTACGTGGATTTCAAGATTGATCCGCTCAAATGAGCCACCATCTTGCGGGGGCGTGTTAAGGGATATATATCCCACATCGATAAATGATGTTGACACAGACCAATTAATAAAGATCTTGGNGCTTCAAACATGGGGATTTTCTGTAATTTTCAATATGTAAGGGGTATACTACAGCTGAAAACGTTCTTAGGAAGATCTTTTGCTATTAGTCCTAAATTAAAGTAATTGTGATTAAGTGGTAACTCTTCTATGCGATTTATTCATTGGGTGGAAAAGACTTTCTCCCGTGGAATGCGACTTATTTATGTCAAAATGTTTTTATTTTGTTATCTAACGCCATTTTTAAAAATGTCATGAATCCGAATAAAAATAGGAAGTTACGGTGATAAGTAGATATTCAATTTTGTTGTGGTAATTTTAATTAAAGACGAGGTATGGAAAAGTTTTGAATCTTTGAAATTAAATATTAAAGGTATAGATTCTTGTAAAATAAAAATATTCTTTTCAAATAGAGTTTGCGATCAACTTGGTAAGAATGTTAATGAATATTATTTAATCTCTATCATTTATTACTGCAAGAGAGAATTTGCGAGCAAAAGAATGGCCAACCAATGGATGAGATACAAATTGGGAATATATATATATATATGACAATGTGATCTCGAATCAAATGCAAATTTTAATCATCAGTTATCTTTTGTCAATATAAAATGGATTGAATCAATTCTAAATTTCTAATACAGAATAATAATTATGCCTTATTCTTGGAATGGTTTGTGATGAATCATGAATATGATGACACTTGAAGCAATAATAAAAAAATATGAATAATCAAATATTTATAGAATTTGATATGGGAAAAAAAAAAAAAAAAGGCTAAACAACACAATATCCCAATCTATTTGGCAAATTTTCGAAAACCTTTACCTTCTGAAAATCGTGTTGACCTCGAATTTTGTACATCCAACATGGTCAACAAATCTTAAGGGCTCCCGTGTCTACATAAGCCTGATTCCTATACACTTTGACAAATTGTTAGCCACACGTGACTTCATCCGATGGTGGTGGAGTTAGCTGCGCGCATTTCATTGGTCAAATCAGTTGTCGTAAGATGAATGGACGTGAGAGGTGCTTTAGATGGGAGCCTCCAATATAAAAAGGGGCTCGGCTTTGGGAGAATTTTTGTTGACAACAATAAGGATCACCAAGTTGTAGTTAGAGAGTTTAACCTTGTATTACTTTTGGAATGATACATTGTGTGAGCTTTTATAGTAAAATAGGATGAATATTGGCCATGGGATGAAAATATACGTGGCCTCATCTATACGGTTGATGCTTCTTGTCAATGGCATCGATCAATCATAAGCATTTAATGCTAGAGTTATTCTTGTTGTACATAAGGGGGCACATAATCGTGTCCATAATGGACACATGGTGCCCCCTTATTGGAGGGGGTGCGGTCCCTTAATGCTAATACCATTTTATTGCCCATAATTTTGACAAAAGACATAGACTTGACCTAATTGGCTAGGGTAGGGGCGACGACAATAGTTAATTGTCACATCAATCACTTATTAAAAGATTGAATGAGAGATCTCTTGTTGGGCCCCTCACATCCTCTCTTGCCATGGGGTTTCAACTTCCCATTAAAAGTGTATTTTGTACACTTATCTATATCATTAAATTAAGATATTTTGTATTACTTTTGATAAATTATAGTTTAATCTTGTGTATTTATCGGTTGTTAGGAACAATTGAATTTGGAAGAAAGCGACGAAAAATTTGCAAAAATGGATGAAATCCAGAGTTTAGGGGATCGAATTGAAAATATCCAGAGTTGATTCGGAGCACAAAAAGATCATTGAAAATCATATAAGATCAATTAGATGCAACTAGAAGTCAAATGAATGAAATATTAAAATATAGTCAAGGTATTTTTACCAATCCAGATTTGAAGCCACATATTGAGACATATTTTTCGCACAGTAAACGTTCAAATTGGAAAAGTGATATTTCTAAAATAATTGTATCCCTTTGAATTAGATTTCCAACGCGCTTTGAATCGCCTCAATCGGATATTGAAGAAAAAAATATGACAAAATTATTGACGACTGCGTACAGACAAAACCATACATGAATCGTATTTAACTTTCCTTATTTGATTGGAACTCTTTGGAACCCAATATGGACATGTATCTTGACCTAATTTCACCTTCTATAAATTAAGAACGTGGACAAACATTCAAGGTAACTCTCTCTAGTATCTTAATAAACATTCATATCTTAAAATTCATCAAAAATAAGAAGCGAATTTACATCTTTTGAAAGAGAAGATCAACCTCACGAGGAATTCAAGATTACTTTTACAAGAGTTTGAAGATTCAAAGTGCGGATTTAAGATCAAGATATTGATTTTCCATCAAAATTTTTATATTGCTCAATGATCGGGGTGATGTCCTTACATAATTTATATATAATTATGTTATGCTAGATCGTTATTAGTATTGGATAAAGATGAATTATTTTGCTTATTTATTTTAATTTAGTTAATTCTTGCATTTCTTTATTAATCTTTGCATGCTTGTTGCATTATTTAAATGCTTGCGTACTATTTAGATAATTAATTGCTTGTTATAGTGATAAGACACAAACAATTAAGTAGAATACATGATTAACACGTGAATAATAGATATTAGGAATAACATATATTACATTTACAATCATCCCGATAATCTTGTAATTGAATACATCATCACCTAAATAATCATGTAATTAAATCTGTTCTATTCATATGAATTCAAGTTAGGAATATGACCAACTCATATCTAGAATAGATCTAATTTATCTTGAAAAAGAAAGTTAAATATCATAAAATTGTTGATTTGTCAAAAATGTATGAATAAAATTGGATTGCATAGCAGAGAATTGGAAATAAATAACAAGAGGTGGACTTAGAATTCCAACTTATACATCCCAATTGTTGATGTTCAAAGTTTGTTTATCCCATAGTTATTCGTTACTTCCTTTGTTTTTCTTACTATTTGCTATCCGTGTGCTAAAGTCGACAGCCCGTGTATATGCATTGTAGAATTTGTAAGCATCCTCGTGTGATTCAAGTGCTTGCCCTATTTGGGGAATAAGATTAACAGAAACTTGAGGCACAAACACATTATCGTCATCTGCTTCTGATTCCATCTCTATTAAAATTGGTGAACAAAAATTCAATTAGCAAATATATTCGGTTAAAGGAATTAAATACGTACTAAATAAAAAATAATTACACACATATTTCTATAAAATTAGATACATATTAAATAGAACATTCTAATAAATATTCTAATAAATCCAAAACACTTTAATATATATAAAAAAAAAATCACAAAAAATAGGATTTACGTATACAAAACATTATTCACATCAATAGCATTTACCCTAAATATTTTGTATTAGGTCTGCTACCAATAATAGGAAGGATATAAAATATTGTACATACAAAATATAACAGAAGAAGGAATTAAATACCTTCGTTTTGGTGTTTTGTTTCTAATAGTGGCGGGGAAGAGCGAAAATCCGTTGTCCAATTTTTCAAAAAATGGTGTGAAATTGTGTTTCGTTTTTTACCTGTGCTAATTGGACGAAAAAATGGTAATGAAAATGGACTAAAAGAACTCTCATGTGTTGACTTTACAGCCACAATTAATGTTCATGTCAAGAACAGTACAAGGGCTGCTAGGCTGGTATGCCTCATTTAAACCTAATTAATTTATGTTGTTTGTAGTTTCTCTTATTTCATGGAATATTTTTTCCTTTTTCAACAAACATTAATTGAAATTGTTGTTATAAAATAGAGAGAATAAGAGAAGAGAATAAGAGAAGTTTATAACTTGTGTGTATTTTATTGATGACCAAAGCCCTATATTTATAGGGAAGAAT
>CAIGRF010175452.1:8685-32330 GCA_903798235.1 Fraxinus ornus
ATGAATTTTTCCCTAGAAAGTACTAAAGCAAGGATATATATCGGCCCACTAAGAAGAAAAAATTTCTTAACTTTTTTGCAAATATATGACAAGTGTCAATAATTCGTCAACATGCCAAAAAATGTGTCGTTTGGCTTGTGTTTATTGTATAAAATATTACGGTGCTTGGTTTACTATTTTCAGTTTTTCAGCTTTTGAAAACACTCAAAACGTGTTTAGTCCCATATTTTCATAAATGCATTTTTTAAATAATGTTAAACTTATAACATAAAATTAAAAAAGCATTTTCGATATTTTGATTGTTTTTAATGAAGACTCTAGAAACACTCAAAACATGAGAAATAAGTGTTTAAATAAAGTCTTATTTAAATAAAACTCTAAAAAAAAATGAAATTCCAAAAAATAAAATTATTAAAGATAAAATCCTAAGAAAATGAAATTATAAACAGTGAAATCTAAAATTTTGAAAATAAAATTCTAAAAGATTATAGAAAAATAAAAATAGTTCAACCTCTTATATAGTTATTTAGAAATTCTAAAAAATATATATTTAAATAAACATAGATAAAAAAATCTCCGTCCACATCATTAATTTTTATTTTTTATTTCCTATGTTTTGCAGACTAATTTTATTTGTTTTTGTCTTACTTTCGTGGCGAAAAAAGTTGTAAAATTTATGAACTTTAGAATGTATGTATTACTTGATAATATATTAGCATAAATTGATCATGAATAATCAAATTTAATAGAACAAAAGTAGTAAAATAGTTTCTTAAAATTTCAAAACGGGTTTTCTTGTTTTCTGTTTTGAGAAATAGATTTCAAAATGAAAAACCAAACGAGCTTTCAATAATGTTTAAATATAATATCTAAATCGAAAACTGAAAATTAAAAATTAAAAATTGAAATACAAACCAAACGGACCGTTATGTTTTCACTGGAGGATACAAGTAACCTAGCACATAACTCTAAGGCGCATGAGTGTTTTTTTCATCAATTTTGATTGTTTTTGGGAGGCACCACTTATAAGAAGTTGAAAAAATAGGTGCTTATTAAATTTTTTTTTAGCATAGTATCAACTCACGTATTTTGTTCAAAACTAACTTGTAAATAAAAATACATTAATTAAAATTTTTATTTATTAGCAAAAAATCTCTTTAATTAAATGATATATTCATTAATATACATGGTCACATGATCTACCTAATTAAACTATTAAGTGTGGACATCTATATTGCTTCTCTATCATCACTAATGCAAGATATCATTATCCTATTATAAGAGTAACATTATTCAATACCATTAGTGTTAAACACAATTTATCTGGCAATTACATGGTATTAAATGACATATTTATTTAAATGCAATGTCACCAAATCTATTTAATTGGACATATTATTCTATTTATAAAAGAAAAATACACTTGTGTAAAAATAACAACAACAACAACAACAACAACAATAAGCGGAAGCCTTGTTTTCTTTGATAAGTATTGTGCTCCTATTACAAAATACAACTTCAAGTTGTCCACAACATATAAATGAATAAAAAAGGAAAGATTTTGACTCTGAGCTTAACTATAATCACAATAAGCTTAAGCAACAACATCAAAGACTACCCATTTCCAAACCATGACTTAAACGCGTCATTTCTTAGTTCAAAAAGATTATCAACACCGTATCTTATAAGGCGTGATCAAAAGGTAAGATAATGTATTTGCATATAACGTTATACCACTTGATAGGTCTTGATATAACTAGAAGACCCGAGGCATTGAGGATAGTAGTTACACACACCCTTCTAATAACCCACAAGTATTTGTTGCTATCGATTAACTTCCTCTATCAGAACTCCACAAACTCAAAGAATTTTCGTTGATTTGCCTCCAAAAGTCATCAAACAACTAATGGACAGCGACTTCCAATATTAGATACAGAAAAACTAAGAAACAAGAAAGAAAAAGAAATATTAAATTAAGGTGATTCATTTCGTCTATAATAGTCTCTACATCTAGACGGCCCTCTTGATAATATCTATTTTTCTTAGCACACGAGCTAGACATAGTCCTTGACATGTTGCATTACAAATGAATTTTTAAAGATATTATTTATTTTAATTTATGTGACAGTTTTTAAATGCAATTTTCATTAGTATTGATTATTGAAGATATTTTTTTCAATTGCACTTTCTATATTATTATGCCAACATGCTTGAATGCATTTTTTTTTTCATGCATACAAGTTTTATGGAACAACTTGATAATTTTAAAGTAGAATTTATTAGTGACTGAAAAAAAGATGTTCCATTTTGAAAGATAATAGTTCAAGATTATTAGTTTAGATGAAGTAAATTTTTATTTCAAAATATCTCCCAAACAATCATTTTAGATAATTTTTTATTTTTTCTTATACTATGCATGTTTTCGTGAGGGTGTGTTTGAGCAACATTATTTTAGAAGAATATATTTTGGAATAGTAGATTGATAGAGAATGTGTGGTTGAAAAAGAAAGAAAAACTATTGATATGATGAAAAATATTATTTTATTGAAAAATGTGTGATTGAAAATGAGTATTTGAATGAAAATAAAATTTTTAATGTGACTCAAACAGGGGATGAGTTGTGAATTGTGATTGGTTGTTCCAATGAAACATTTTGACAGCTCAATTGATCACCATTTGGTAGCAAATAACAAGACAAGTTTGTTCAGAATAGCATTTTCTTCTCCTTTTTGTACAATAACTTTTTAAGGAAGCTACTTTGAGCCCGCCCTCACTGAGCTCGGGTTTGACTGCATTAAAATTATAATTTATTTTCTTTATCTTTTTATCAATTACACATTTTTCTATAAAATAATATTACACGTAAATTTAAAACTTTTCATTCTTTTTTAATTACACATTCTTCAAAAAATTACTTTTCAAAATAAATTTTTCTCAAATTCTCATTTAATGGGGGTCAAACAAAAACTCTTTTAGTTAGACAAATGCTTTTAGAATACAATAATCAAAAGAGGCACAAACGCATATTCTTAGCATTTGTTTGGGAGATATTTTTCTTGAGAAAAATGATTATTAAGAGTGTGGTTAAAAAGTAAGAAAAGTCATTGGATCAGACGAAAATATTGTCTTTTCAATTTTGTGAATATGTGGTTTGAAATGAGTTTAAAAAAATGAAAATTTCTCTTAAACAAGAAATTATTCTAAAAAATTATGCCAAATAAGTCCCCATACCACAACTTTGAAAAAACACTTATTTAGGCCCGTTTGAGTCATATTTTTTCCTCACTAAAATGAAAAATATGACCATTATCCATCACATCAACATTTATATTTAATTTTTCTATTTCTTGTGTAGGTCCCAATAACGGTTATATTTTTCATTCTCATTTTCAAAAAAGTTGGTTCAAACAGGCCCTTAGTTCATGTTTGATCCATATTCTTTTCAAAATTCATTCTTTTAAAACTCATTTTCAACCAACATTTTTCAATAAAATAATATTACATACAAATTTAAAACTTTTATTTTTATTTTTTAATCACATATTTTTCATCATATCACATCATACAATGCATTCTTTTCTCAATAATGTGCATCACAAATTCAAAATGTTAATTGATGAATAGTCAAACAAGGATAACTGATTTCTGCTCAACTCTATTTTAGCAGAATAATGCTAATTTATCAGGAGAATTTGGTCAGATGATGAAGACCAACGACAGGAGGTGATTGGGTGAAAAAACTAACTATATTTAAAATAGTCAAATAATAAAATATCATGTGATATTATGTCAAACTCTCCGTTCATGTAGCATGCTTGATTTTAGGATGATAAGGAAATCAGAACTTGCATTCCAGCACAAATAACTTCGTTAAGATTCAAAAATCGACTTACTAAAAAAAAAGCGGTAAATAGGTCCCTTTCCATGAAAAACACAGGGGAAGTTACAAATGGGATCTCCAACTTATCACAAATGTGGAAATAGGTCCCTATATAATATATGGCCGTCCAATAACCAACTTATCATTTTTGTAACAATGGACCCCTAATTGACGATTTTAATATTTTCTGGATATTGATACATGTACATCAAGATTTATATAATGGATTACATAATATTACATGACACTTTATCATTTGTCAATTTGAAGAACAATCAAATTTTTTCATCCAATCTCTTCCATCTATATTATATTATGTAATATATTATGTACATTTTTTTNTACAATAATCAAAAGAGGCACAAACGCATATTCTTAGCATTTGTTTGGGAGATATTTTTCTTGAGAAAAATGATTATTAAGAGTGTGGTTAAAAAGTAAGAAAAATCATTGGATCAGACGAAAATACTGTCTTTTCAATTTTGTGAATATGTGGTTTGAAATGAGTTTAAAAAAATGAAAATTTCTCTTAAACAAGAAATTAGTCTAAAAAATTATGCCAAATAAGTCCCCATAAATTTCTCTTAAACAAGAAATTAGTCTAAAAAATTATGCCAAATAAGTCCCCATACCACAACTTTGAAAAAACACTTATTTAGGCCCGTTTGAGTCATATTTTTTCCTCACTAAAATGAAAAATATGATCGTTATCCATTACATCAACATTTATATTCAAATTTTCTATTTCTTGTTTAGGTCCCAATAACGGCTATATTTTTCATTCTCATTTTCAAAAAAGTTGGCTCAAACAGGCCCTTAGTTCATGTTTGATCCATATTCTTTTCAAAATTCATTCTTTTAAAACTCGTTTTCAACCAACATTTTTCAATAAAATAATATTACATACAAATTTAAAACTTTTATTTTTATTTTTTAATCACATATTTTTCATCATATCACATCATACAATGTATTCTTTTCTCAATAATGTGCATCACACACCCCCTTATTTGCTAACAAGAAAAGACACGATTAGGTGTCAAAATGTTAATTGATGAATAGTCAAACAAGGATAACTGATTTCTGCTCAACTCTATTTTAGCAGAATAATGCTAATTTATCAGGAGAATTTGGTCAGATGCAGTGATGAAGACGTTGTGGCAGGAGGTGATTGGGTGAAAAAACTAACTGTATTTAAAATAGTCAAATGATAAAATATCATGTGATATTATGTCAAACTCTCTGTTCATGTAGCATGCTTGATTTTAGGATGATAGGAAATCAGAACTTGCATTCCAGCACAAATAACTTCGTTAAGATTCAAAAATCAACTTACTAAAAAAAAGCGGTAAATAGGTCCCTTTCCATGAAAAACACGGGGGAAGTTACAAATGTGGAAATAGGTCCCTATATAATATATGGCCGTCCAATAACCAACTTATCATTTTTGTAACAATGGACCCCTAATTGACGATTTTAATATTTTTTGGATATTGATACATGTACATAATATTACATGACACTTTATCATTTGTCAATTTGAAGCACAATCAAATTTTTTCATCCAATCTCTTCCATCTATATTATATTATGTAATATATTATGTACATTTTTTTTTATGTACAAGTGGCAAACCCCATATTTTTTTTATTAGAAACTCAACTTTTTTTTTTTTTTTTGTCTGGCAAGAAAAATTTGCTCTTATTTAATTAAATAAAAAATAAACAAAGAACTGAAAAATAAAACAATACTCACCAAACCTTCCATAATCGCATCCAAACTCCAACCTCTTTTTAAGGAGTTAGAATTCATCTACCATGATATATATGAAAATGAATGAGTACAAGAAAGAAGCAAATACCTATCCTCCCATCAAAACTGTGAAAATTGAAACCAGTAAATAAGAATATAGTTCCACTTAGTGAAAAATGAAACAAAAAGATCCAACCTCCCTAATGAGTATTTTCCTTCTTTTGTTTTTTATTACTTGTTTTTCTTTTTCTATTTAACTAGAAATATAGCGGAAACAAAATTTGGGTTTGGTGTGTTTGAGTCATATTATTTTGAAAGAATGTATTCTAAAATAGTAGATTGATGAAAAATGTGTGGTTGAAAAAGAAGAAAAAGTTATTGATTCGATGAAAAATATTATTTTATTGAAAAATGTGTGGTTGAAAATGAGTAGAAGAATGAAAATGAAAATTTTAATTCATATCAAATAGGTGCCAATTGGAGACTCGAATGCCAATTATGCCATCATAAAAAATGAGAAACTCTCAAAACTATAGGTTGAGAGGTTCCTTGCTATGTTTCCAATAAGTTAGGGACCCAAACTATAATTCTTTATAATATGAGATCAAGGGTGTGTTTGAGCCACATTATTTTAGAAAAAATGTATTTTGGAATAGTAGATTAATAAAGAACGTGTGGTTGAAAAAAAAAAGTTATTGATGTGATGAAATATATTATTTTATTAAAAATGTGTTGTTGAAAATGAGTAGAAGAATGCAAATGAAAATTTTAGGTTCTGTTTGAGCCAAATTATTGTAGAATAAGAATGAAAAATATAGCCGTTATTGGGGCCCACACAAGAGATAGAAAATTTGAATTTAAATGTTGATGTGATGGATAACGGTCATAATTTTCATTTTAATGAGATAATAATGTAGATCAAACATGGCCCCGTTCGGTAGGGATTAAAATTCAATTAAAATTGAAAATATGGCCGTTGTTGGATTCCACTCGTCTAATAAAAATCAATAATAACAGCTAATTTTTCATTTTAATTCAATTTTAATCTTTACCGATGGCACTTAATGTATACCAGTGACAAATCTTGGAATTCCAAGAATTAGTAAAACGTCATAATCCAACCCCACTCACTCAAACGTCACGTGGCATTCATAATGTGACTCTCCACATAGGGGGGGGGGTTCCCCCCCCCCCCTTATTGTGAGGGGGTTGTGAAGCATGCTGTGACTCTAGCACAACTCAGCCAAATTATTGTAGAATAAAAATGAAAAATATAGTCGTTATTGGGGCCTACACAAGAGATAGAAAATTTGAATTTAAATGTTGATGTGATAGATAACGGTCATAATTTTCATTTTAATGAGATAATAATGTAGATCAAATAGGGTTTAAGCCTGCCCCCGTTCGGTAGGGATTAAAATCCAATTAAAATTGAAAATATGGTCGTTGTTGGATCCCACTCGTCTAATAAAAATCAATAATAACAGCTATTTTTTCAATTTTAATCTTTATCGGACGGCTCTTAATGTGTACCAGTGACAAATCTTGGAATTCCAAGAATTAGTAAAACGTCATAATCCAACCCCGCTCACTCAAACGTCACGTGACATTCATAATGTGACTCTCCACATCACGTATAGTTCCTCCAGCGGTGACTTTATCATTGCCTTTCCGGTACCCAACGCGTCCCGCGTGACGACTGTGATAATCGGAATTGTCCGTATATTCAGCATTCAAGATCCCTTTTCCACAACCAAAGATTCTGCATTAACTTGTAAAGAAAGTTTACTTGGGCCATGTTTGGCCACCAAACTTGACAAAACACAACTGTCAAACTTATGAGAGATACCAAAATAGTACACTTGATACGGCAGTGTTGAACAATATTCGACGTTAAGCGCATGTCTAGTAGCAATTTTAATCAAGATTTTTATCAAATTTTTTTTTTTTCATTTTTTACCGTCGTCAACAATTGACCCATTTTGTACCTTTTTAGGCAAGAATTTATTGAAAAGGAAGTCAAAAGATATAAAGCAATGATCGCATTGACGCATTTTGCATTGATAAAGGTCTAGTTGATTAAAATCTTGTAAAAATGATTCCCGGGGCTAAATTTATTCTTTATTTTCAAAAAGAAACTTTCATTATGTACTTTATTTAGCATTCGACAGTTGCAAAATGTTAATCTCCAATTTGAGATTTGATTTTTATGAAAAATGTATAATTAAAAAGTAAAGAAAAAATTTGAATTATTGTTTTGAACGATTTTATTGAGATAACGTGTGATAAAAAATATGTTTTAAAACATGGATTATATCGTATCTCCAACTTCTAAGAATATGCTTTTTATGCTTTTTTCTGATACACTGATAAAATAATCTACACATGTCAAGTTGTGACGATACTATTATCATTTTGGTTAGTCGATCACAAATTGGTCGGAGAAATAAAACAAAGATACTTGAATTTCTTTATTTAACACGTAATCGCTTAGGTTATGTTATGTATTTTATTTTTACTTTGTCCTTTTCAAAAATAGGTTGCATTTTCACTTCACATTTTGTGGTAAATGACTATTTCTTACCTTTTATTCAAAAAAAATGGATCTTTTCGTGGTAGAAGAGTATAGGATACAGACAAACACGGCCCTCAAGATATGGAAATTTAACATTGCCGTAATTCTTGTAAGAATCGTTACCCCACCCCGTCATCTTCGGATCAAAAATTGTACAATTGGTTTCTAACTTATTTCTCTCAGACAAATTGGTCTCTAGCATTTCAAAAAATATGGTATGATTAAGAAGTAAAGAAAAATTATGAAAACATGAAAGTAATTTTTTTATAATGTGTGTTCGACAGTGAGAAAAGTGATTCTCAAATAATCAAAGCGTTTGTTTGGATTCCAATAAAAGCAAAAAATACATTTTCATTTCCCGTAACTGTAAGTCTGCACTGATGGAATTTGTTGGAAAGCGATGAGTGATACAGGGCAGTTCAAAAATTAGTACCTGTTTGGTAGCGATTTTCCACCTCAATTAAAATAATTTTTCTAGCCGTCATTTTTGACCCACCCTCTCACTGGCGGGCCCCACAAGTACAAAGCAACAATCATTTTTCCTCTTAAAATTTGATGAAAATGGTTCCCAGATACAACCTCAGTGAATTCCAATTTCACCCTTGCAGTACATTATGCCCCACGAGTTGACCTATGTTGATTTCTTTTTTTAATTTAGAAAAAAATCAATGGTAAATTTAATCAATTGAGTTTAAATGGCATTAGTGATATTTTCCATCTCCTGATAATGTGCTGTGCAAGATAAATTTTTAAACATTAAAATTACTGTTGTAAAATGTAGTGATTTACCTTTAGAATAAAGTTGCACATAAATTCCGACTATCGAAAACTATTTAATCTCTATTAAAAAGTCACTTATGTCACATGATGATATATAAAAAATAAATTTGAATTGTTAATGAGGATTCAATATTCATATATTAAATATTAGGGACTACATTGTTACTTCTTAAAACTTCAAGGCCAATTTGCAATTTCCCTCCTACTTTTTGGCTTCCAGTTATTTATCAATTTAACTTCCAGAACCCTATCCATTTGCACTTCTCTCTCTCTCTATTCTTCAAACCACTTCCCTCTCTCACGCACATACACACAGTAACAGTGTTTCCTCAAGACAAACCTCGAGTTTACTACAGTAATGGCGGACGAAATTGCCCTTGATTTTCCAGCTGAAATCCGAATCAGACCCCGCAACACTTTTTAGATTCTACCAACCCGTTTGAAAAGATTCCGTCCCTCCGATCATTCATATAAGTCATTTTCAACTCAGTCAAATTTTTGAACTAGTCAAATAGATGTGTGCATACAAATATCGATAGAGAGTTAAGTAGTAGTTGTATATGGTTGGAGATGGATTTGGTTGAGGAGGTAGGAGAGAGTTCATCGCCGCCGCGGAGTTATGGCAGTTTCGGGGGTGGTAGCGGTTTTGGTGTTGGTGATGTAATCAGAAATGATGTGTATAATCGGCTTATAGAGAATGAAAATGAAGAAGCTCTTGGGAATCCTGATTTCCGCGAACAGTTGGAGGCTCACTTCAATCGCCTACCACCGAGGTTGTGCTTGCGTGCGTATGTATGCATACATGAGCAATGTGTACTGCGTGTGTGTGTGATGTTTGAGTAGGTTGGATCGATCAATTCTGTGTGTCATTGTTTTCCATAAGGTATCTGTGGATGCAAGTATTCACAAGTGATTCCTGTAATATTTAGAAAATTCTCCTTTTCAAAAACAGGAAAGAACTTCATGTATGTATGTCTGCGTGCTTTCATTTATGTGGTACATGTGCTTTGCATTATGTATTCTATGTAGCAGTAGACATCTGTTGAATCTTAGTCTTTATATCACATGTAGGCGGTTGACTGATTCAAATGATACTGTGATTTTGGTGTTCTAAATTTGAAAACATCTTGGAAATTTGAAGTTCTGAGTGGTGTCGGATTTATTTACATATTTTCATCTATTAACTTTTTCAATTTTGAGTTGATCTTTTTTCAACATGAAGGCAAATAGTTCCATTTTAGTACTGTTGATGACAGATTTTTGATCAGTTGTGACTTGTTGTCATTGTGTGTTTCAGTTATGGACTGGATATTAATATGGATAGAGTGGAAGATGTATTGTTACATCAAAGTCTTCTTGTACGGGCAAAGGATCCTGATAATCTGCCTGTTTTCCATATTCGGTTTTTAGAGGTATGATTAACAGTAGTAATCCTTTTATGCTTTCATGTGCTCAATATAAACCATTGCACTCGTGATATATGCCTTTTCAATTTTTTAACTTCTCATTCCTTCTGATTTAAATTAATGTGCTGTAAAGTAATGTCAAATATTCAGTTCAGCAGAAGTAATGTATTTAAATAATACTTGCCCACAATGAAAAACCAACACATTTGGTGATTGTTGGTACTTTGGGACCTAAAATAGAAATCGAAGAATTTCTTGGGAATCCTACAAGATCCTAGGTCTTCCCGTCCTGTCATCTAGCGGACTAGCCCTCATTGGTTGTTCACGGATTCCATTATCAAGAAGTGCTTATTATAGATGATATATCTTGTTAACTAGATTTATTTGTCAAAGTGCACCAATGGTCGAGTGTTTGAGATTTCTTTTGCAAGTCGTGCAGCAGCCTCCCTTTTTACATCTGTGCATATGATCAAGAATCTTGCACTTGTTCTAGCAGGCTTTGGGAACAAAAATAAGTAAGCTGTCGCTTTCAAAAGATGAATCAGAATTGTAGGATCTGGTTACTTGATATGAAGCTTATAAAGTAGGGAGGAGAGAAAAATGGCATTTGGACCTGCCAACAATTTGATCACTCCAAAAACTTGACGAGTTAAGGGAAGAAGAAATTTAAAGATTGAAGAGTAGAGTTGTATTGAGAGCATCTAGAATGAGTAATGTCATATCAAAGACACTGTTAAAATCAATGTTTCGTGTTAATCGGATAGCCTTTCACGTGCTCTATCGCTGAGCATAACATTCACATTAGGATCCACATTCTTCTCAAAATTCATTCTTTCAAACTCATTTTCAACCGCACATTCTTCAATAAAATAAAATTACACGCAAATAAAAAACTTTTCCTTATTTTTTAACTACATATTTTCCATCACATCACATCATAAAATGCATTCTTTTTTCAAAAATATGCATCAATCACTCCCTAGATGTATGTCTTGCTTATCACTGTACCTTTTAGCTAGATATCCAAATTAATCACCCAAAGCATGTGAAAACTAACCTAAACCACCTTGAATTAAAAGGTTAACAATTTGAAAAAAGAAAAAAGGCTTCTGATGGAATCAATCACCTAGTACCTAGGAAGAAATGATTCTTAGACAGTAAATACGCATCACATGCTTGTGTCATGATGTTGCTACCGAAAAGCAAAACAAAGTATTTTTCCATTTTTTTGGTGGGTTATCTGTCTCATTTCATTATCTCCAACTCATGCCTGACTGCTTGCCTTCCATCGTGTCTCACTGGTCAGAATTTCCTCACTATAGCTGATGATATCGATGGTGAACAAGTTTCAAGTGTTCCTTCTGCCTCAAGACCATGTGGCAGGGTTGGTAATGAAGAGGCCCCATCTTTAAATCACGGGTACTTTTGAATGTCAGAAGCTAGTTAATATATTTATTTAGTGCATGTTTGACAAAGCTTATACGTGCTTGTAAGTGGTCAAACACTATTTTTATCCACATAGGACCCACAACTCTTACATACTTTTAAATCATACATTCCTTGGGACCTACTGCTTATAAGTACTTAAAAGCTTAGCCAAGCAAGCACTTAATACAGCCTATACATTGTTCTTTTACTTGGCAATGTTTGTGTCACTATATCTGTCCATATTTCCACTGTCTCTATGTCTTTTCATCTCTCTATGATTTAAAACAGAAAATGCACGGGTGACTTTGAGCCTTGTTCTAAGCTTGAGGATCTAAACTTGGATGTTAGAAGGAATTCTAATGACAGAAACAGGGAAACTCCTGAAGAATTTTTGAGAAGGTAATTTCTTGGTGAATTTCTTTTATTATCGTCTTGCTGTTACTTCTGAGTTTTTTAAGGATGATTCCTTCATTATTACAAGATTGTCCCTTGGTGAGAAAGACTCAACTAATTTTTTGTCCACTTTGCTTTGACCCTTGGCTTGTGAAGGAGAGTTACTGCAAAGAGCTATCTCTACAAGGGTCTGAATAGCTTGGATATATTGATTGTTGTCATGGCCAAAAAGTCAAAGAAAAAATAAAGAAATTGAATAAAGTACATTGAAATGCGAATTTGCAAAACTTGAGTTTTTCAGTGAAGATTTTGAGCTTATCTTGAAATGCTTAGCTCAACGACCCTAGGAAACAGCATGTCCAGTCTTCGTTATTAGAAGGCTACCCTATCTTTTCTATGCCAATGGTTTACTAATGGCGTACATTTTCCGAGCCTAGTTGAACATGTTTGACTATGAGTCGAGAAGTCTCATACATATTTGATTTCCTTTCTATTTGTTTCTCTCTCATACTGATAACTATGATCTTTTATTGTGAGATATGCTTATTCTGTGAAACTTTTATTTTGTAATTGTGTATGAACTTGCTATATTCTTCAGATGTACAAGACTCTTAGATGCACCTAAGCCATATTATAGATGTAAATTTTTATCGGTTATCTGTCAAAAGTAAGTTTACTATTGAGAAGTATAGTGCAGGCAGGAGGTTCAACACATACCAATACATGAAGTAATATTTTCTACTATTGACAAGCCCAAGCTTCTTAGTCAGGTAAATTTGAGAAGGAAGTTGTACAATTTTGTTTAATAAATGGTTACTGTTTCCTGTGTGAATTTGTCTTCTTATTATTGGTCTTGGTCATTGCGGTTGTGGTAGGTTAATCTTGTGTAATGTTTGGGGGTGTATTTTCTTGTTTACTTAATATGGCTGATAATGTTCACGGCACATAGAACTTAAGAGGTAGCAAAATTCACTTCAAGATTCTAACAACTGGTGCTTCATCCTGTCTGGATATTTCCGAACATATTCAAAAGCTTAGTATGGTCAGTCGGTTGCACTTCATATTGTATTCTATAGGGCATCTTTTGCCTTCTTTTCTGCTAGTTCTCTATCTCCCCATTCTCTCTCTTCTTATCTTCTGGTGTCCGTTAAGTTTGATTCTTGCATGCGAGCTTTTTAATTTGGCAAATAAACATCAAGATCCATTTAGTCCTAATTGTTTGCTTTCTGTTTCTGCAGCTTTCTGCTTTGCTTTCTGACATAGGACTTAACATCCGTGAAGCGCATGTGTTTTCTACAACAGATGGCTACTCTTTGGATGTGTTTGTTGTGGATGGATGGCCTGATGAGGTACTTACTTTTTAAGCAAAACCAATTTGAAAATAGTATACTAAATTTCAAGTAAAACCTAGGACTTTGTGTTTCAAGTTTCTCAGGTAATGTTCTTTGAATTGTGTTTTTGTAACTTCATTAAATTTATGACATGGCCTACCATGTGTTGGAAGTTAGTGATTGATGCATAATTATTTTCTGATTGATCTAACTTTTACGTGTTGGTTCAGGGGACATCTTCATTAGAATGTCTGGGTCTGAACTGGCAGAAGGTTTAAAAGAAATTGGTAATCAGAAGGTTTAAAAGAACTTGGTGATTAATATTGCTTCTGTTTTTTAGTCCATAAAATAACTCATTTGATAACAATGGCTTTTATTTTTGCATACAATTTGTTTCTCAAATACGTAGGCGTACTGTGTAAACTTAGAGTGAGCATTGGTTTGACTTCTAAAACAGCACACATGTATTTTGGGAAACCTAAATTGGAAAGTGGTACACATTTCATGGCAACCGAAAATGGATAGTCGTATTCATTATGGCAAGGAGGGATTATTTTCTTTGTGCCTTCACTATGTAGAATATACTATATATGAAGTGTTTCTTACTTCCCTATGGGGGGAGGCTAAAGAATTAATGTGGTTGCATCAACATTTTGGTGACCGTTGTCATACAATGTGATTGTTGCAAGACTGAATATATTACATAGGGCCAAGTTATTAGGCTGTTCTGACTCCAAATGTTATTGACTNCCCCCCCCCCCTTCCAAAAGTTATGACGGGGTTCTTGAACATTATAGAATATATTTGTTAGTCTTCATTTCCACAAGCACAATATTAGTTGCTATTGAATACGCGTAAGAAAGAAAGAGATTTGTGTTGTCTGGAGATTGTATAATTATCCCCAAGGGGTACTGGAGACCTGTCACAAATAGGATAGAGAATTATTTATTGTTGTAGTAGGATTTTATTTCTTGTTTAGAATAGAGTTTCTTCTTTCTTCTTAGGATTTCTTCTTGCTCGTCAGAATAGTATTTTTTCTTCTACTCCTTTTGGGATTTAATTGCTTAAGTCGATAGGATTAGGGAATTAATTTCCTATATAAACAAAGGGTCTTTACACTTTTCAATAACAGTTCAATACAATCAAATTACTTTCTTATACAAGCTTTCAAGTTTTCAAGAAAATAACTCTGCTTCCACACCAAACATCTACAGATCAATGGATTCTTGCATTCTTTGCTTTGTGTAGGGAACATGGTCTGGTTCATCACATTCTCAGTCAGCTGCGGAGAAAGTGGTTGTTGCACAAGCAAAATGTGAATATTGGGAAATAGATTGGCGATCATTGAAGATAGGGGAAAAAATCGCTGTTGGGTCATGCGGAGACTTGTATGTTCATATCTATGCTATAAGTGCTACTATCTATGGGTTTATTCTGTTTCTCAGCGACATTGCTTGTATATTACTCTTGTTTATGAAAGGTATCGTGGAGTATATCTTGGTCAGAATGTTGCTGTTAAGGTGCTTAGATCTGAGCATTTGAATGACACTCTCGAGGATGAGTTTGCAAAGGAAGTTGCTATTTTAAGGTGAATAGAATTGCTGCCTGCATGCTATTTGCATTTAAATTGTTAAATACCAATTTATTACTGATTTGTCTTGCTACAGAGCTGCTACTTTAATGACAGGCTAAATAACGACTAAGCCAAAAGGGACCCAAGAGAGCTAAGATATGTGATATGTTAGTGAATGATACATCTAAATTGCTACTTTGTTTGATTATATTATGGTATCTTTATCAGTGGACATGGCCTCGAAAGTGATGCAACACCAATTGAAAACAATTAATGGAGAATGAGAAAAATCTATAGAGGAAAGGGAATTAAAAGCAAGAATGGCAGAAGGAGAAAATCACGTAAGAAGGAGAAGAAGAATAGGGAAAAAGAGAGGAAACTTTGGCAACAACCTACAAAATATTTTATTCATTCATCAACTCTAAGTTACAATGTGAAAATCATATAAATAGTAAAACGTAACCCTACTAGTGATGGGCTTGGGCCAACCTAATAATATAAACCCAGTAATAAAAAACATAAATAATGAAAAAAAAAATCCCTAATAGAAAATGATGTCTGCATCAACTCTTTCAGGGTGGGAGAAAACTCAACCCCGTTGAGTGGATAAATCACAAGAGGCTGCAATCAATCGCCCCAACCATAAACTAAGAGGTTGCACAAACTTCTTCCAACGCCCATAAAAGCGTGTCAATGGAGGTTTGAATCTGGTATCCCCACCCATTTCTCGTGAACGGGTGGAAGGAGATCTTGGCAAAGAAAGATCTTGTTGACTCCGATGGAGCTCCAATAAATTTGGGTCAAGCTGCTGGAGTCTCTATCTGGTAATCCATGTACAGTTAGACTCAAGTCGATCAAGCCACCGAACAATGAAGCGTTGAACCTCTCCATCATTAGTTAACACAATATGTTCATCTAAAATGGTATCAAATTTATCTCTGTGTGCTGGAAAAGGTGGTATTGGGTTAGAAGTGGCGAGAGAATCAGGGTCAAGGTCCACAGATGGAGGTATAAAAGAGGATCATCATAGAGGTTGAAATGGCCTTTATAAGCGACTAAATCCTTAACATTGAAAGGAGAGTGGTAACCATGATGTGGTGGAAGATCAAGAACACATGTATTTGGGCTAACTTGCTTTAAAATTTTAAAAAGGCCAGCCTTAAGAGCTTCCGTCATTTGCTTCTTGACTAATTTAAAAGCCTTAGTCGCTTATTGTGTCCAATAAAATCCCCTTTCTTCATGCACTCCGTAATAGGAACCATGATTGTGCTAAATCCCTTGATGAAGTGATGGTAAAAGGTAGCTAAGCCTTAATCAACAATTGCCTGAATCTTGGCAGGGTGAGCGGATACCCTCGTAGAGGATACAATGATCCTAAGAAACAACTCTATCGGTGAAGAGAGAACATTTCTTGATGTTAGCATACAATTTTGTTGCCCGAAGGGCAGAACAAACCTGTTTGAGATGATCTCGATGTTGTTCCTTCGTTGTACTATAGACGAGAATGTCGTCAAAATAGACAAGGAACTTACCCATGAAAGGACGAAGAGTTTGTGTCATTGCTCGCATAAAAGTGCTCGGGGGCGTTGATTAATCCAAAAGGCATAACTAGCCATTCATAAAGACCATATTTTGTTTTAAAAACGGTTTTTCACTCTATCACCTGGGCGAATCCTAATCTGGTGATACCCACTCTTCAAATTGATCTTAGAAAAATTGTAGCACCATCATATCTAACATATGGTCAAGCCTAGGGATGAGAAATCGATACTTCACCGTGATCCTATTGATGACACGACTATCTATGCACATCCTCCAAGTGCCATCTTTCTTAGGAGTCAATAGAGCGGGGATTGCACAAAAACTCTCACGGATGAATCCTTTGTGGAGGAGTTCGTCTACTTGCCTCTGAAGTTCAGCATGCTCGGTAGGATTCATCCTATAATGAGGTAAATTTGGAAGAGATGCTCCTGGGATGAAATCTATGGCATGTTGAATATCCCCGTAAATGATGTAGTTCGTCAGATAGATCCTCAAGGAAGACATCCCGAAATTCTTGAATGATCGCCTAGACTTCCGCAGGGGTACCATGGGGAGTTCGATGTAACCTCCATAACAACCACGTTGTACACAACAGAATCGCCCATAAGTGTTCTCTCAAACTCTGTAGGGTTAATTATATGTAACCCTTTTCGTTCCTGACTTTTCTTTACGTTATGCGAACCAACAGGTTTTGGGTGTAGTGAGTTATGGTGAATCTTCTTTCCATTGAATACAAAGGAGCATGAATTGGATTGATCATAAATGGTTACATCTAAATCGAATAACCAAGGTCGACCAAGAATGACGTGACCAACATCCATTGAAATGACGTCAATGACGTCACACCATATATGATCCTTATACTCTAGAATTGGGAAGGTACTAAACGTTCTTTTACGGCTATCGAAGAAGTATCAATCCAAGAAACGCTATATGGTTGACGATGAGGAACTGATTTCAACCCAAAACAAGATACAGTAGCCATCGAAACCGCATTTATGCAACTACCACTATCCACAGTAACTTTACAACCTTTATTGTTGATCTTGATGTAAGTGTGAAAAATGGCATGACGACACCAATAAGCATTTTTGGGTTGAGTAAGGGTACAACGTACAACACATAGTCGAGACGTATCGGGAATAAGGAGTCCCGACTCTAGATCCACGGGGTAGGTCCGAATATAACCTAAGAAGGTATCATCATTATCATCCAAGTCCTCAAACTTTTCAAGTTGAGGCTTATAAACTTGATCTTCTAATAGGCCATCCACTACATGCTCACGATCTTCCATAACTAGGGCATTTAGAGGAAAATGTGATCGAAACCCTTATAGTTAAAGCATTGCAAGCTGGAGGTCGTTCTTGGAACTTCAGGACTTTTATCAACAGGACCTTAGATAGGGGAGGCCCTAGGATAGACTTAGGGGAAGGGGTGGGTGTTTAAGAGATGGGGGCACGCTTGTCACCCCGACTTATATACGGAATCCTAGTAACTAATTCATAGTTTCGGACAAAAGAATGAGCATGGCCCGAAGGACAAGCTCGCGTTTAAGATCATCTTTTAGGTCTTGCCTAAATCTACTTAAAGTCAACGGCTTCATGCTCAATGACCTGACATCTCATTCGGAATTTATCAAATTGAGTGGCATACTCAGTCATTGGTCGATGGCCTTGCGTTAGAGCATTCCATTGATCCAACAAATTACCCTTGTAAGTACTTCTCTTGAAGTCGACGCTTCATTTCATCCCAACTCCCAACAGGGAAGCACGTCGTCTCTCAAGGAGATTCTCAACATTTTCCCAAAAGAGTTGAGTAGTGCCAGTTAATTTCAGACTAGCAAGTTGAACTCTCCGGTCTCTTGGAACTCCATACCAGGTAAAGAAATGATCCATCTCTAATCCATTGAGTAAATGCCCTAGGGTCTAAGCAACCATCAAGGGTTGATGCATCCAATATAATGTTTCTAAAAAAAGGCCCATCGTGGGCCGGGGCGAGGAGGGGACAAAGTTTCATGATGGTGATGTCTTCGCTCTCGTTCACGAACTCGATGTCCATCCTTACGGTCACGTCAAACATGTTGTCGGCTACCTTGTGGATGGCGATAATACCTATTACTGGACGATTCAAGAGTTTTTAGCTTCAGTCAAATGTGGGGTTTGCTCAATGGTGCGCAACATAGTAGCTAGGTCTCTATTCTCTTCACGAAGAGCCGCCATCTCAGTTTGAACAGCCGCTAATTGAGTATGTTACTGCTGTTGGTTAGTGGTAAGTTGTGCTAATTGTCGGGTGAGAGTATCGAATTGGGAAGTGTCCATGGTCAGAGTATTGGAACTAGAGGTGTTGACACGACCACTACGTAATTGCATGTAATGCAACACCAACTAAATGAAGTGCAATGGAAAGATCAATAAACAACAAGTGCTAACCATTAAAATGGCAATCTTAAATTTTAAATTAATTTTTTTTAACTTAAAATTTAGGATTACGTAAGTTCAAGTATGACAAGCTAATAATGTGGATGTTTAAAACAATAAAGCAAGGTTCCAAATACTTGTCAAATTCTCCTAACACGTTTATAAGTGGGATAAAATTGATAAGTCAATTCCTTTGACACTCAAGCGTGGTGCACGAATAATTTGCTAAAGTAACAGCAACACGAAGATCTAATTGATGCGCCTTAAAATGAAACAGTAATATCAACCAATAATAAAATAGAGCAGTGTTTCCCTGTTGTTCAGTTGACCTCTGGTTGTACTGGTGCTTCGCAATGGGTGGAGATAGACGGCGGGTGACTGCAATCTTCGAAGAGAATTGTTGAACAAGTGGGTCTAACGGAGTGAAAACCAAATTTAGGCAACGGGGAACTTTTGTGATAATTCTCTTGGATGAGCCAAACTAGAAGTGGGGTAGCTGCAGGTGATGAAGCAATGCGACGTGGTGTGGTGTGGTGTGGCATGGACTTGTATTTACGGGTTGCTTAGCAGTATTGCCAAAGTGTTGGTGATAAGGTTGCTTGGGGCAATGGGTTAATGGTGGCGGCTATAGTGGGGATTTCGTGATTGGGTGGGCGCGGCGTGTGAGGTGTCTGGAGTTTAGGGTTTGAAGGTCGAGAGTGTCGGCAAGCAATGGTCGAGAGTACCGGCGATGATGAGATTGTTGGAGGAATGGATCAGGCTTTGGAGGTGATGGCGGCGATTACTTGGGCTGTAGGTACCGATGGAGGGATTGTCGACATTTCGACGGTAGGGGTTAGACTAGAGGTGCGTTGGGGTGACGGGAAGAACGAGTTTTGGGTTGTGGTTGTCGATAGCTGGTGACAGGAAGGAGACGAGGTGTTGGGCTTAAGGAGGTGACGAGGAGGAGACGAGGTTTTGAGGAGATTGCCGGAGGCGGAGATTTGCAGCCGCCGGCGAGTGAGGAGATTAATGTTACGGGTGGTGGTGTTGAGATTAATTGGGCCTTGAGAAATTAATTGGATAGTACCTGTGTAATGGGTTGATAAAAAGATGTGGGCTTTGTATTACAGATTTGGTTTTGGATGTGGGCTGCCTTGGTAGTGGGCTGAAAATAAATGGGATAGGAGAAAAGAAAAAAATAAGTGGGCTAGGAAGAATGCGGCTGTCTTTGTAATGGGCTAAAAATAAATGGGCTGGGCGAAAAAAAAATAAACGGACTGGGAGGAATTTAGAATTATGCGATATACATGAAGAATGGATGGGAATTTTATCTAGATAAAATGATCAGCCTTTGAGAACAACAGATAACAAAAATTGAGCAGCAGCTAACTATAGGACTCTTTAAAATATCCCTTTTTTCACTCTTTTTTTTTTTAAGGAAGAAAAACTTGAGAAATAAAAAATTGCTGCCTCAACAAATTCTTTCTTTTGTACTGTTCTAAGATTTTGGAGAAACTGATCGATTATTCCCATTGGACTTGGCAGAGGTGCGGGTTTTGAGAGAAAAAGACGGAAAATTTCTAGATTGTAATTTAAGTACTTCCCAAGCTTTTGGCTCTAATACCAAATTTGATATAGCACCAATTAGGGGTTGGCATAGGATGAGTTGGATCGGTTTTTGCCTCAACCCAAACCCAATCCAACATGATCGGTTTGATCATAATTTAACCCAACCCAACCCATGTAAAGGTTGAAACTCAACCCAATCAAGTATCGGTTTAGTTAGGTTAGGTTTGATCGGTTTAGGACTTGTTAACAAAGACGTATGCAGGTCGGGTTGAGCGGGTTTATAATTGACTCATGACTTCTATAATGTTAGGTCTCTGTAGTTGCAATGATCCAAAAATCTAAGTTATTTTGGTACTTCATGTCCGAAAATGTTATATGGACAAATTGATATTAAATTATATGAAGCTAATAAATGTTTTTGGCAATTAAAATATTTTTTCTGTTGAATGTGTATTCGTCCAAGCAACATCATAACACTTGTAAAGTTCATAAATATAATCGGGTTGGGTTAGGCAGGTTTATTCGATTTTCATTAGTTAACTCATAACTCAACTCGACCCAACCCGACCCGACCCGACCCGTCTACACAACTATCCCACACAANAATTAGAAGCAAGAATGGCGGAAGAAGAAAATCACATGAGGAGGAGAAGAATAGGGAGAAGAGAGGAAACTTTGGCAACAACCCACAAAATATTTTATTCATTCATCAACTTTAAATTATAATGTGAAAATCATATAAATAGTAAAATGTAACCATACTAGTGATGGGCTTGGGCCAATCCAATAGTATAAGCCCAGTAATAAAAAAAATAATGAAAAAAAAATCCCTAATAGAAAATGATGTCTGCATCAGTTAAGATTCCAAGCGAACATGTTAGCACATGCTTGGTTCTTCTTCCAGACTTCCATTTTTTATTATTAGTATTATTATTTTTTAATTTTTGTTTTCCAATATTGTATTTCCCTTTAGCAAGTCATAGTTGTATCTGATAAGAAATCATTGATTCTCAAGCTTAACAGTTAGATTCTCTTCAAGAGTAGTTATAAGAAACTGCTATGATCTGGCAATGATTCATATGTTTGGCATTTAATTCGCAAATGAGCCAAATTTTGATGGCCAATTGCATCGGTCAGTGGCCAAAATTGCTCGCAGTGGCTGTTTGAATCAGTACTCCGAACAAGTAATGGTAGTTTGTGAAGAATATATATTTTGAAGTTGGAAGTGTCTAGGTAGTTAGATTTTGGTATGATGCTGATAGGCCCCCGATTTATATCAGATGTGTGGTTAGTGGAAGGCCATTCAAAAAGTTTTTCCAGCTTCATCTAGAGTTCCACTAATAGGAAGCTTTTGTGAGTCAATTAGTCAGTAGGAGGGACCAATGTAGTATGTATACCTATCTTTAAAAGAAATTCACAAGGTTGGGAAGTTCAAACTGTGCCAAACCTTCTTGATTGTTGAGGTCAAACTGGGCATTCTGGAGTGGATTTAACTAGGTGGAATATAAAACTGGGAGTTAGTTATTCTCAGCCATTTTATCATTGTGCACTTAAAGAGGACAATCAAAGCAGTTTCCATTGGAAGCAAAACTGGTAAACGAAAGGCCAACCCTATAATTGGGAGACACCCATGGAGCATATTTTGACAGGGACAAAGGTCACGCAAGATTCATGTGAATTATTTTTTCTTTCTTAAAAATGCTTACAAGATCAAGAACCACCTTTTGCGTCATTGGGATACTGCCAGCATTGTTTGGTCTTATGGCTGAGGATGTGTGGCTTATCATGGATTATGTCTTGTTCAGTTAAAGATCTATTTTTGAGGTGGAGTTTGTATAGGAGAGGATGACATTTGGGACAGGACACCTCTTTGTGGATATGTGGAGAGATGGATGGGTGATGTTTTGAAGGAGAACAGAACAGTCCTAGAGTTGAAGACACAAACTTTTCTTAATTAATTTCAGAAATATCCTGACAATACGCATAGCTTTTTTCTGTTTAATTTATTCTAGAAGAGTCAATTGTTTATAGCTGTTGAAGTGCTCTATAAATGGATATCACCTTCTTGGTGCAGATATAATGGATCTATTTGAAAAAAAAAAAAAAAATCTGATTCCCAAGAGTATAGTAAGTCATTTTTAGGTGTCTTTACATGTTTATATTGTCTGTCTTAGAATGTATCATTTTTAATCTAATCTTAAAGTTCAGTATGATGGTTTATGAATGCAGGGAAGTACAACATGGAAATGTTGTTCGCTTCATTGGTGCATGCACAAAGTTACCTCATTTATGTATAGTGACAGGTAGAGCAATTTCAACTTCATCAATGCATGATGCTGGAACTAGTTAGATTATTTTGTTCATTATATTCCTCCTTTGACTGTCTCTCTACTTCAACTTGAAAGATGCCAAGAGGAGTCAAACTCTCAGATTCAGTTTGCTATCCTCCATCCCTATCCCAAATAAAGAGTTAATTATTTATGGTTTTGCACTTTTACATTCTCGTGATCTGCTTATGTGTTTTAACTTGTGTGTGCATTGTCTTATCCTTGTGAATCGTGCATCACATTTTGTTTATATTGCTATTGTATTTATGTCTGTTTCGTCTTACAGCTAATTGGTTCTGGAGATTCTATTGGGTCTATATGTCAAGTCGTTCAAATAGTTTACATCTGTAGCACTTTTAGAATTTACTCATCTAACTGCTATTATTGCTTGTAGAATACATGCCTGGAGGAAGCCTCTACGACTATTTGCACAAGAATCACGTCGTCTTGAAGCTCTCACAGTTGCTGAAGTTTGCAATTGATGTGTGCAAAGGCATGGAGTACCTGCATCATAAGAACGTTATTCACAGAGATTTGAAGACAGCAAATTTGCTTATGGATGCTCACAGTGTAAGTTCATGGATAAGTTAGATTGTTATGCTGGGACATGTAGTCTGTCAAATATACTCAATAAAAGACTCGATGCCTCTCTTTATGAGGCTCTCTCATTAAATAAGACTAAAATAACAA
>CAIGRF010175460.1:0-11061 GCA_903798235.1 Fraxinus ornus
CTGCTGAATTAGATGACTATAACAGCTTAGATTCGTTCAATTCTTGGGCGACTTGAAGGTTTGGGCGATGATGTTTCTTTATTTTTGGGCCTCTACTAGATTCATCAATGGTTATATCTAGGCCTTTATCTTGGACTTTCGAATTGGACTTCACTCCTTGGGCCTTTTATCTTGAACTGCACTTTTAGTGTGTTAACAATAAGGGAGCCATACAACCTAACCTAAGAAAATATAAAGAAAAAAATGATTGATCAGCACATTTGGAAGCTAACAGAAAACTAGTTAACATAATTTTTCGAGTTAGAGAGACGACAGTAAATTAAGTTGCCATATGTATTATTTGTGATGACATGGCAAGAAATTATTGGTCCCAATTGCTACTGGATTTAGAATAGGAATGCATCTAGGGTTAAAACAAAGAAGCATCAAACTGTACCATATTCTCTAAGTATGAGTTGTAAACCTTAAACCCAATTGGATGGGTGGGTGACACATCAGAAAGAGCCTGAGTGGGACCCATTTATTGGGCATGTACCCTAAAATGAGCTGAAAAAGAGAAGTATGTGTGATGGGTTGAAACCGTCCTTCAAATCTGGTTAAATGGAACATTAAGGATAGAGAAAGCATTCTAGGCTGTGATTAAATCATCACTCTTTAGTCATGAACAACTGTAAAGAATAAACAAGAGGATTTCACCCTACACCCATCCCCCACCCCACTCCACCCTATCCCACCCCCAAATTGGTTTAATTCAATGTCCCGCATCCTCTATATAAACGGATTAAACAAGCATTGTTATCGTCTTGTAGTTTGTAAGAGAGAAGATTCAGTTTCCTGATATTTACAATAATGAGTCACTTAGCTTTTGCATTTGGCCTCTTAGGTATATAATTCAATGTTATATATGTGTATTATATTTTAATTCGTCTCCTACACTGTTGTGTTTTTAGCTATCGGAACTCTCTTCAAATGTCACAACTGCATGGTTTTACACTACATTACTTATACGTAATGCCATGCAATGCGGAAGCATGGCTGTTAAGGGCATGTTTCTACATGCAATATTAAATAGCACTGTGAAAAGTATACTTGGAAAATATCTTTCTTGAAATTGTTTAATACTGTGCGGTTGACCTTATGAAACGCACTATAACTAATATAAGTATATTTGAACAATTTTTTCAGGAAATGTTGCTTCATTCATGGTTTACCTCGCACCAGTGTAAGTCTACTGTTTCTACGTTTCATAACATTTTAAAATTAATTAATTAATCTCTTGCTAGGTTTCTTTATTTCTTAAGTTATATGGCGGCAACTAATTACTTATTTGTGAGGGTTTTTTTTTTTTTTTTTCAGGCCAACATTTTATCAAATTTACAAGAAAAAATCAACTGAAGGGTTTCAATCCCTTCCTTATGTGGTTGGCTTGTTCAGTGCGGTTCTTTGGATATACTATGCGTTTCTCAAGCCAAATACAACTCTTCTTATTACAATAAACTCAGTTGGTTGTTTCATTCAAATCATATATATTTGTTTCTACCTATTTTATGCGACGAAAAATGCCCGGGTACAAATTAAAATAAGTCACAATTAAATTTCAACTTACAATTAATTATTTTTCTCATAATTGAGATAACTAGTTTATATCTTAATTATAACAGATGCAAACTATGAAGCTGGTTCTTCTGCTAAATGTCGTTGGCTTTGGACTGATTGTTCTGTTAACTCATTTTCTAACAAAAGGCACACAGCGTGCCCAAATTGTTGGATGGATTTGCCTCATCTTTGCTCTATTAGTATTTGTTGCACCTTTGGGCATTTTGGTAACTAAGCACTTGGTTATAAATATTTCTTTTCTATTTTATGTTATTATTTGATTAATTGTATTATATTAACATCATTTTTTTTAATTTTTTTTTTTGGATTTTTGACGTGTAGAGAAAAGTTATTCGAACCAAAAGTGTCGAATACATGCCATTTCTTCTATCATTCTTCCTCACTTTAAGTGCTGTTATGTGGTTCTTTTATGGCTTACTGAGCAAGGACTATAACATTGCTGTAAGTATATATACTTTGAAATACCTCGTCTTAAAACTTATGCAATGAGAGAGTCAACACATATAAGTACAATTCCGATTGATTTTTAATATGTTCTTTTTCTTTTTGTTGTGAATAGATTCCAAATGTACTGGGATTCATCTTCGGTATAGTTCAAATGTTGCTCTATGTAATATACAAAAATGCGAAGAAAAAAGTCGTCAAGGAAAAGCTTCCCGAAGTAAAAAACGAAGTCATTGCATTGGAAGATCTCAAGCAACTTGAATTAAATGATCAGATTATTGATGTTGTGAAGCTTAGTGCAATGGTGCGTTCAGAAATAATCTCTGAGGTTCCTCAGCCCAACAACAATATTGTCTCGAATACGGAGGAAAACGATATAATCACCATGAAGAGCTAGAAAATTGTGGAAGCCTTTCATTAACTGAAGACATCAAGATCTTATCTTATCATCGTCATGCTATTTATTAATAATTAAGTCCTTAATTTGTCAAATTTAATTTCTGTTGTAATAATTTTATATAATTTCTGCAAAGTTTAGCGTGGTATTAATCTAGTAATCATGTTATTCAATAAACGGTATTTCACTATCTCTCCCTCTATATGTAAGCATAGATGCATATTTATGCAAATTGCAAGGTGGTGAACCAGAAAAAGAGAAATCCCATTTTCTTGCATGTGATTCTATATCAAGAGTAGAAAGCAATTTCTGGATAGTATTAGTTGATCCACAATTTTGTCTCATGTGACTTGTAAACATTTTTATTTTTCTTAGAATTTAAGATAATTTCTAAAGCACGTTCATCTCTCATACGAAAATTAGCATAAATACATAAAACCAACTCAATAATCGAGTTCCATTCTCAAAAAATAAAAATAAATAAATAAATAATTAGGTTCCCATATCTTGGGAAAAGGATATATAGCAAAATATACATATTTAGCTAAAAACATTTTTGCATATCGCTAGGAAATTATTAATTATAGTTAATCACGGTCTACTCATCAAAACTCATCATAAATCCTAACAAGTTGGAACTTGCAGAAAATTCTAAAGTAGGAAGATGCAACTTGAAAGCACCAAGCACGCTTTTCCTAATTGTGATCAACTTTTTGAGAGCATAAAATTGCCAACATTGGCTTGTGTTGGGATTTTTATATGGATAGGACCTTAAATTATTTTAGTTTGATTATGCCCCTGTTTGACACTTATTTTTAATCTCATTCTCATTCTCATTTTTTTACAGTACTCATTTTTAACCACACACTCCAAATAAAATAATATAACACATAAACCAAAAAAAAATTCTTACTTTTTAACCACACATTCTTTATATCAATCACTATTCAAAAACTCATTCTTCAAAAGAATGGATGTCAAACACCCACTATATATGAAAAATTATATGCTAAACATGGATGCTTAATTTATACTAAGTGTCGATGACATGACACATTAATTAAATGGTGAATTATTTAATATTTGTTTGGAAAAAAATGATTTTAATTAGTTGGTTTGATCAATTTTTGACCAATTATTTTAGTGGGTCCCGTTAGTTGGACAACGTATTTCTTTAGCCGAATGTGTTCTACTCCATGAGTAGATTAATCTAGTGTATTTATTTTTTCAAAACCAATTTAGGATGAATGAGAAATTAATACTAAAAGATGACCACTTGAATGGGACTTGGTTTGAACCTCAAGGGGTACCAATAGTATTTGAATGGGAGAGAACTTAAATGCTAGTAGGTTGGACCAAAGCCCACAGGCGCACGCCGCCGCAGCCGCAGTCGCTGACTGACTCAGCACGAGCACGGGTCACAAGTCGTGGACTTGAGCTTGGGCCAAACTGATATATATTTTTTAGTAAAATAATATTTGATTTATACTATTTTATTATTAATTAAATTAATTATATATTAAATGTATATTATTATTCTTTCCCCGATTTTTTTGTGCCGACGTGTGGATTCTTCTAGAATGACGATTAACGGTTGGCAGTTCATGTCCAAACGGTTTGTGTCTATTGAAGACACAACCTTTCAACTTCTATAAATAGGCCCCTATATCCCCGGTTTCATTCACTCAAAAATCAATTTTGACTTTTTCTCTTCTTCCAATATTATTCATTCGTCCCTGCATATTTATAATTTGCAATCTAGCCTCGAAAAATATTTTTGTGCATTTTAGTCCTCCAAATTGTAGAAAGATCAAAACGTGAATAGGTTCGCTGGGACTTGTAATTTGTAGTGTCAATATTACAAGTCGAGATCGTTGTATCTTGGGAGACGAGTGCCGGAATACCGTCAGTAATAGTGCGAGGCATTATCATCTTAAGGAGAAAGAGTCGAACTCTTGCCTCGACCATTTTACTGCATTCAATTTTCACGATGTTATTCTGCCCAAATCATTTCGCGGTGATATCATTACTTGCCAAATTCCAACAATTTTCTTGGCCTACAATTAACTTATTCTCCAATTATTGATTAATATGTCATGTCACTCAATACTTAGAATAAGATATGCATCGGTGGTTAGTGATTGTGTAATTTATTACATAAATATAGTGTTATGTAGTAATGAGTACATAGCACACAGCACAAATCATGAAATAACAATCTTTAGTTAATAAACGGTGTTGGACTATGTCGAGCCTAATTATACATTACATTTATCTCTCCGATAACGATACACTTACTAGCTCACTCTAAATTTTTAAAGGAATCTATTCAAGAAATGAGAAAAAATCTTATAGTTCTCTATTATAATAAAACCAGTCACACATACGTGCATACCTCTCGCATATATTGAGGATGGCTACCTATTTTATGATTCTCACAACTTTTTAACCACATAATTCATCAATTTCTATCAAAATTTATTAAAAATCTGATTTTAATCCTCACCAAACAGGAGCTAAGTTCTAGCTTAATCAAATTTCAAGTTAACATAAATAAATTAATCAATAACTAAAACAAATTAATTTGAAGAATCAACATTATCAATCATTACTATGCAGGCCATAATCCACCAATTTTTTTGGATTCGCCAAAAAAGATCAAACTCCACTAACTCTTACACGAATGAGAAGATTGTGCATATATGGGACGCAAAAGAAGCACATAAAATAGTTACTTCAATTTCATGGATTCTCGAAATTCTTTACATAAATTGACTGAGCAGTTTTGGAAATAGATCTTGATGACATTCTAGTGGTTTGATACATTTTTCGTTATTATGGCAGAACTTTTGTAGGCCAATATCAAAACCAGGACAATTATTCGGATAGATTGAGATTCTATGTTGTAGTGTTCAATGACTAGAAAGCAAAAATAATTCAACTTCAATTTGGCCCACCATACAGAGACATTAATCAGATTCAATACAGGATGTAGAGGCACTTGCATTGGGCGAAAATCTTCTCCTAATCAAGATTTTTAGCATTATTAGTAAATGTAAATTGTGGTACTTATCGGTTTGTGTCCCTCTGAGAGAGTAAAGTGGTCCAGAAGCTTGCTTCTTTCATTTTGTTTGCCGTGACTAACGTTAAATGAGTTTATTGTATTCATTTCTTTATTTTCCACTAAGTTCATGGTGATTTGAGATAATAAAACTTGTGTTTGATGATATAAAAAGGGGCATGTCAACTAAAGCTTAAAAATAAGTAAAGTAGATTTTAAGTACTTGTCATTTTTAAACATATTTGGATATGTTACCATGTTTTACTTTTAACTTAAAGCAATTACTTAATTTTGATTGTAACAATATAATTAATGTCAAAAGAAGTAACTTATTCTCAATTTTGATCAATACATCAAAATTTATTAATCCTAGAACTTATTTACTTAATTTAACTTTTTTAAGCTTAGCCAAACATGCTACTTAAGTAGCATATTGAAAGAATCATTCAATCAAATTAAATGAGCTATATTCTATGGTTTAAATATTTATTCCACAATTAATCAGGAAATTGCAAGATCTTTTTACATAAATATACATGACCCCATTCGTGTACTTGCATTAATTTGCCTCAACATATATATACCTACAAAACATTCTCGCTTCAAGGGTCCTTAAACTCCTAACAAATTATATATTAGACCCTAAGCCTCTATGTTTTGTTCTACACCAAAGAGTTGACAAAATTACATGAAACATTTGGTATGCAATATTCGACATAATTGTATAAAATGAACAAACTTTTAGTTAGTTTTCCTTGTCAAATTTTCTTGAATACTATCGAATCTACTTTATCAAACATGTTAATTAATATATAGCCACTATTACGAGTCATGTTTAAAAAATCCTTATCACCCCATAATGATCAAGATTCTACCTCTAAATCAAGATCGCAGTATTTCATTGATATATAGCCACTATTACGAGTCATGTTTAAAAAATTCTTATCAACCCCACAATGATCAAGATTCTACCTCTAAATCAAGATCGCAGTATTTCATTGCGTAGCTAAATGAAAATGATCAAGAGTATAATGAGCAGTTAATTTTCCTTTTTGAAAACTCTTCATCATGATCGAATCCAATTTGTCAAGTATGCCATTAATAAAAAGTCACGTTTACAAGTCATAATTAAGCCCATGTTAATTTGGTAGGAATTCAAATTTAGATTTTGATTTAAACCAAAGTTAATAATTAATTTTAACTACATATTTTATGGGACTCAAAACTTTTTAATCGCACATTTAACCGATTCTTATTGAAATATACTATAAATCTTATTTTAATCTCTATCAAACATAGGCTAAAAAAGTTCTCCCACCCCCATTTAACTATGATGATCAAGATTCTGAATTTAAATGGGTTAATTTCACAAACGATCACTGAATTTACATCAAAATTCTAAATTTTAAAATTTGCACAAACGATCACTCAATTTACTTGCGATTTCACAAACGGTCACTAAAATTTAAATTTCTTTCACAAACGGTCACTCAAAGACTGTTATGATTTTAATTCAAACTTAAATGATTAAAACACGTGAACATATAATCTTGAGGACCTCAAGTGCAAATATTTTCAAAAACCTCCCCTAAAACCATTTTCATCCACCACTTTGGGACGAAGTTCTACCACTTTTTGGCCACCAAAATCACAAGACCAACACACCACCTTGAAGCCCTCGCTATCCTCTATGCAACCCACCCAAGAATTGCCCCTAAATCCGACGGATGTGGTCGGAATTTCGTCCAAAAAAATGGGCCACTTGTACATCACAAAACTGTCAGGTGCCACTTTGGGACGAAATTCCACCACTTTTCGGCCACCAAAACCACCAGACCAACACACCACCTTGAAACCCTCGCTGCCCTCTACACAACCCACCCAAGAATGGCCACTAACTCCAACGAATTTGGCCAAAATTTCGTCCCAAAGTGGCGGCTAGCAGTTTTGTGTTGTGCAAGCGGCCCACTTTAGGTCAAAATTTTTGACAGAAACTTCTCATGAATTTTATTATAATCAAATCAACTAATTGTCATAAGCATAGTTGTCAGACCCGACCCGGACACTGACTCGGACAATGCAGTGGGTCAGTGGTTCGATTGGTGACCCGGTGGTTGGACCGGCGGGTCAATGCTTGTTAAACATATGATTAATTGTTTATTGAATAATAAAATTTGACATTTTCTAATACTAACTAAATTAAACTTATGTAATTTAGATGACTAAAGATCAATTTTTATTTCAAAATTCAACAAATTGTAAATCCCATATAATGATATGGATTTGAAGCAATAAATAACCACCAATCGAAAAGTTAGTTTAATTTACTCGATATAGCTATGGTTTAAATATTTATTCCACAATTAATCAGGAAATTGCAAGATCTTTTTACATAAATATACATGACCACAATTTATGTACTTGCATTTGCCTCAACATATGCCTACAAAACATTCTCGCTTCAAGGGTCCTTAAACTCCTAATAAATTATACATTAGACCCTAAGCCTCTATGTTTTGTTCTACACCAAAGAGTTGACAAAATATTGGTACGTGAAACATTTGGCATGCAATATTCAACATAATTGTATAGAATGAACAAACTTTTAGTTAGTTTTCCTTATCAAATTCTCTTGAATACTATCGAATATACTTTATCAAACATGTTACTTAATATATAGTCACTATTACGAGTCATGTTTAAAAAATTCTTATCACCCCCATAATGATCAAGATTCTACCTCTAAATCAAGATCACAGTATTTCATTGTGCAGCTAAATGAAAATGATCAAGAGTATAATGAGCAGTTAATTTTTCTTTTTGAAAACTCTTCATCATGATCGAATACACTTTGTCAAGTATGCCATTAAGAAAAAGTCATGTTTACAAGTCATAATTAAGCCCATGTTTGGTAGGAATTCAAATTTAGATTTTAATTTAAACCAAAGTTAATAATTAATTTTAACCATATATTTCATGGGACCCATATTTTTTTAATCACACATTTAATCAATTTTTATAGAAATATACTAAAAAACTTATTTTAATCTTCACTGGGCTAAAAAAGTTTCCCACCCCCATATAACTGTGTGATGATCAAGATTCTGAATTTAAAGTAAGAGTGTTGATCCATCATGGAGCTAAATGAAACATGGTAAAGCATGTACTTATTGATTAATATTTTCTTTGAAAAGAAGCCACCCGCAGGCCGCACCCGTGCATTAAGAAATATTTATGAACATTTAGCCCCTAGAAATATCTTATTCTAAAAAAAAAATTGGTCCAAGAGAATTGAACATTGGACTTCTATCTAAGAAAAATAAAGGGTTCATTTCCACTTGAACACAAAATACTTTATTATTACTTGTGTGCAATAACTTATATCTAACTAATGAATTATTTATAACTTTTATAAATTCTTTTAAAAAATTTTAGTCCAACATTTTACTTTATTTTATAGATCAAAATAATTAGTAAAAAATAAATTAAAAATTTTAATTTTGCCCATAAAAATTATTTATACTTTATATTTTTTATAGGTTTTTATGCAATGACCCGNATTATTTATAACTTTTATAAATTCTTTTAAAAAATTTTAGTCCAACATTTTACTTTATTTTATAGACCTAAATAATTAGTGAAAAATAAATTAAAATTTTAATTTTGTTATTTTTATGCAATGACCTGCCGATTGAACCACCAGCTCGCCGGTAGAACCACTAACTCATTGACACGCTGCATTGTCCGGGTCAGTATATGGGTCGAGTTTAACAACTATGGTTTTGGGGGAGGGTTTTTGATGATATTTTCACTTGACGTCCTCATGGTTATATGTTCGCTTGTTTTAGTCCTTTAAGTTTAAATTAAAATCATAATCATTCAGTGACAGTTTTGTAATTTTGATGTAAATTCAATTATCGTTTATGAAATTAACCCGAATTTAAATTAAGAGTGTCGATCCATCATGGAGCTAAATGTAACATGGAGTAAAGCATGTACTTATTGACTAATATTTTCTTTGAAAAGAAGCCACCCGCAGGCTGCACCCGCACATTAAGGAATATTTATGAACATCTAGCCCCTAGAAATATTTTAATCAAAATCAAAGTCAATAAAAAATTGTTATCACATTTCAACTGCACGTTTCTTCATTTTTTTATCAAAATTTCCTCGAACCCTCACCAAACAAGTGCTTAATCTATCTTATATATTTGTTGCTTTTAGTGATCTTACATTAGTGGAATAACTTATAATTATGTCCACCTTCGATTTGGTTATTCTCATCAAGCTTTTATCTTTAAATCTAAAAGCGTGCTTTAAGAGCTTTCATTTGTTAATGACAAATTTGTGAAGGATAGGGATTCAGATAAATGTTGAATAATTTTTTTTTCCCTAAAGGATAGATGAATTAAAGAAACTGATTTAGGAAGAATAAAATCCCACCAAAAACTCAAGCTTGTTTATTCGCTCGCGAATGTCAAGAAAGAGGCAATGTTTGAAAGAAACTTCTCATGAATTTTATTATTATCAAATCAACTAATTGTCATAAGGCTTACCACTCATGTTTAAAGCAATAAATAAAATCTAGATAATAACTCAACTCTTAATTAAGTAACGATTAACTCTAGATAATGATAAGAATTAAAAAAAAATGATTAACTTTAAACATAATTAAAATCTTAATCTAATTAAAATTAAGAAAATTATCCAAAAAAGAGGCCTTTTCGAAGCTAAAAATGAAATTGGGCCTAAACGAACCAGTCTATGCATTAGTGACTATTTTGTGTGATCAACAGAACCTATTGTGACCAACGGAATTATTGCCCTTCTTCATTTAATCATAACTTTCTGTGACCAACAGATTTATTTCAGTTTATTCATAAACTATTAGTGACCAACTGAGTTATTTTGAGTTTTTTTTTCATGTGCTCGTTGTGTAGAAGTTATTATGTTTGTGATTTCCTTTTATTCATCAATTATTTATGACCGACAGCCTTATTTTTGCTTATTTCGTTTGTAGGCTATGTTCACTTTGTGAAATCTGAAAATTGAATTTTTATTTTTTTTATATATATGTTGGATTTTGTGACGGGCGTGAATTTTACATTCTTCCTAATAACAATGTGATAATCTGGGAGTTGTACATTAAGCATTGTTATCCATTTATTTGTGTGAGATGATAACGTAATGGTATGTTATTTAATTGACTTCATTATGTGATATATACACTGTGTCTTGTAATATTATTACACTTGTAATTTTGAAGTTGGATTCATACGATTATTGTTCATATTATTATAGACAGTGACAGATGATGTTACTGCTATAATTGTACAGACACCTAATATTAAGAAGTGTGTTGGAGGGCCTACTGATAAGTGAAAAACGTCGGCATGTGAAAGAAAACATGGATAGCCTAGAAAATGGGTGGAAAAGGAAAATATTTTTTAATTTTAGCCAATTAAGGGTGTTTGATAACACATATTTTCCTGACAAAATGTTTTCCACCTTTTTCTAGGTACAATCTTTTGATGCACAAAAA
>CAIGRF010175483.1:0-25232 GCA_903798235.1 Fraxinus ornus
GATAATTCCACATTAATGAAATTTGAAATCTCCTTTATAATAGTTTTTGTGCCAGTTAAATTAAGTCGATGGTCCATCACTGAAACTAAGAGAAATAAATAGGGTAACCTTGCCGATATTTACAAAATTTTAACTCCATAGATTAAACTAAATCAATTTCTATATTTATGAAATGTTTTTTAAATGCAGAAAAAGTATTGTAAGTGAAGATGTAGGATAATAAACACCGCTATATTTCTTTGTAGCATCGAAAAAAGGTTTTAAAAATTTCTTCATACAAAATGCAATAGATCATTCACAATCTTCCAAATTATGTTCAGATCCATATGTATGCTTACCATTATAATATATTAAAATAACTTTATCATAATTTTCACATGACTGTAAAATAAGATATGTAGAGTTCGATCTATGTGGTATATCAGTGACAAATTATTTCTCTTATAAGTCATTCTGCACACAAATTGTTAAATGCTTGCTTTCTTAATGTTGACACACGTTAATAAAATTTATTTCTTTTCTAATTTTATCTTAAAGTAATCTTATATGTTATAATCCATTTTTTACAATCAAATTGATAATATGACATACATAACATTGACGAAAAAAATAAACTTCCAAATGAATGGTTAAAATCATTAATAAGTTTTTAGGTACCAACTTGTTCACACTTGCATTATCAAAAGTAAAACTTTGAACCATTTCTTATATATCATATTCTTGTATAACATCTTTTAAAATCATGTAAATGTTAGTGGTATTATGAGGATATTCTACACATCTGAATGCAATAACCCTTTTATGTAGAAGCCACAGGTAATCTTTGTAATGAGCCATAGCTATGGATTTTATTACTTATTAATTTGAAATTTGAAAAGAGCCGTGCACAACACAGACAATTGTTAATTCGATTATTTTTCAAACTTTTATTTCTTTTGGTGGTAAAATTTTTGAAATTCCCACTGAATTAGTTAGGTATATGTACGTGGACATTTTTAGCGTATTACAACCAAAAGAATTACAAGAATTTAGTTTTCTATCATGGTGGAGGTGTAAAGAAAGACAATATCCAATTTTATCAAAAATTGCACGTGATCTACTAATACCTCCGGTGTCTATGGTAGCATCGAAGACTGACGAACGATCAAAACTAAAAGAAAATATATTGGAGGATTTAATATGCTTGAAGGACTAGGAGACAAGTTGATAGTATAATGGCCGAAGAGTTGCACCATATCCAAGGATAGAATATTGTAAGTTTTTAAATTGATTAGTTTCTAAAAAAAATATTCAATTTTTAAATTTATTTACTTCAAAGAAATTGTACGAAATATTTTATTCGTGTATAATTTTAATTTCGCATACGTTGATTGTAGTTGATCTCAAGCCCCAAAAAAGGAAGAAAGTTGTAATTTTTATTTAATTGATAATTCTTATAAATTGCACAAATTTAGAATTTTCTAATTTGTCATGAATTTAAAAGAAAATAGCAAGCCGATCGGCCCGAATCGAAAGCTCGGGTCGAACCTAAAGGTTTTGGTCGATTGAAAGCTTGGCTTGGGCAAAAAAAAAAAAGCCCAAACCAAATAGCTGTACTACCTTGTCAAGCCCGTTGTTATTCGATTTTATTTTTTTTTTCTAGTTTTGCCGACAGCTACTGATTTTTTTTTTTTAAATTTTTTAAGGCTCGGTTCGTCATGGATCGGCCCATGTTGCTTGTCGAGCCACACGGGCTGGCTCGAGCTCGAGCCAACTTCCCAAACTAGAGCTTGGCCCGAGCCTGATCGAGTCACATGTCATCTCGAACTCGCGAGCCAAATTGACAGCCCTACTTGGACCACACAAATACAGAGTTATGCAAATTATATTAAAAATGTACAAAATCACTTTTAGTGAGCAATTTTCACAATCACTAATCCATCTATTTACTTTGTAACTTTACACATTCCAAGATAAACAACTCACCTTCGGGAATAACGTCGAAGTGCAATTATCAGGTTATAGTGCGCGCGCGATGACAATCCAAACCTATTAACTATTGTCTAGCTATGTATTCAAAGTGAACCCAACTTCAGGAACGCGTTTCAAGTTATTCCCGGTAGTGCATCTCCAATCGGATGCAAAATTGAGTGTTAATTGATATCTCTAAAACTATTTCTTGCATATTCATTTATATCCCAGTGTATCTAAATTTAAATTTTGCTCCAATGAAAAAATCTAAATTCATTTTTTTACCTTTTGTGAATGATTCACATTTTCTATCGAAAATGCAACATTTGCATCTCTACGTTGAAGAGGTTTTCATCCCCTTAGAAGGTTTGAATCACAATTTAAATTTATTTTAAAGCAGGATTGGAGATGTTCGCACAACAGCTAGAAGAATATACTTTACCGATATAGTTTGAAATATTATAATTGTATTTTATTTTTATTTTGCTTTAATTAATTATTATAAGGGATAAATTGGAATAAATAGCAAACTACCAATTTGCCCCTTTTAATTTGATCAAAATTAATTAAATTTTGATTTTTTTTTGTCAACTAACAGTCAAATAGATGTTTTCCATCCATTTGGATTCCAGCATATTTATGAAAGATTATGGACATTTGCTTGCATAAAATAAATGTTAAGAAAAGGTTATGGGCCGCTACTACAATTTTTCCTGAAATAATTAATAGATGAATAAGCTAGGGTACGTACCAACACGCCTTACAAGAAATGAATTGCTATCAATAATATAGGCAGGATGGCATTCAATATCACATTCGTTAGCTTTTGCTCTTAAAAGACAGACATGAGTAGGGTTTGTTGCAGATGCAGAGGTTTCAATCGTGGTGTTGTTTGTCTATAAATTTCGATGTCGCCATTTGTCGAATGCAATCTGTTTCTCGTGTCTTGTGATGATTTTAGTGAACAAAAGTCCCAATCGAAAACCACTGACCACCCCTCTTTAATTTTCACTTTTCCAATAAGAGGGTTGGTGGGAAATTTACTGTCAATGACTTGGATTACCTTTTGATGTAACATGTGAATTTGGTTGATCCCAATTGTCGTCAGGAACGGATTCATGATTGGACTAAAATTTCTTTTGAATCGGAGCAAAAAATGTATAAATGAAAATTTTTAATAGTCATGCCAGCCCCCCTAAATCTGCCACCGTCGTGTTTAATATAGTGGTGCAGCTAAACTAAATGCACGAAGCTTATTTATTTTTCAATGACCATTGGCAAAATCTGAATTTTAGTTCTAAATATTTGTTTGATTTGTCCCTCACTTCACTCTTCGACCTGCACTCAAAATTGCAATTTCTTTATACATGGCGGAAAAAATTGAGAATTCTAGATGTGTGTGGCCGTGAATTACAAAGTTGGTCGTACTCATCTTCCTCTCCAAAACTTTCGTTTTAAAGCCAGACTTCAATTTTTCCAAGTGAAAGACTTTTATTCCGAAGGAAAAAGATTGAAGTGTGCCAATTTTGTTAGTGGTGGAGCAAGCCCTACAAAGTTACATAGGCCTGAATTTAGGTTCATTGAAGTATATGTGAATTATTTTAGGCAACGATCCCTGGTCATAGTCCTAGAATAGGTCATTCTAAGCATTACTAATACATTATAGCAATGGTGAATAAGTTGTTTAGATGGTTGTTTTCATACTCATGCATTGACTTTGTTCGTGCATATTTTATGTATGGCTAGCTAACTAGTATTGGCAATTGCTTAATCATATTTATTTTCCGTTACAAATGAAGCACTATAAATACTTTATCAAAAAAAAAAAAAAAAGGCTGAACCCCAATCTTGAGGACCCCCACCGACTATAAATACTTTATTTGATTGGTATGAACATACTCCATTCAAATTTTCATGTAAAGTATAGAAGAAAAAAAATAAATCAAAATTGCAATATATGATTGTAACTACAGTATAAGCTTGACATATTCCTATTATTTAACTAGAATTTTTCAATTTTTTACTTGAATACTGTACATGGGCTTTCCTATTTTAACCACAAAAATTATGGGGTTCTCAATTTTACCCAAAATTCATGGGCTTTAGTAACCTGGAAACTCATGGGCTCCCATTATGAGTTGTCAAGAATCTTGGTCATTAAGATTTTGGACCTGTTAATCCAGATGGGCCAGGGCCTGATAGCAGCAAGAAATGTAGAGACCATAATGGTAAGGGAAGAATACATAACTAATAATACTATCTAAGATCGGTCTAAGTGTCAACATATAATAAGTCATAATAAATGAATTGTTATAAAAGGAGAGAAAAGAGAAGAGAGAATAAAAGTCAATAGATTTGTGTGTATTATTATGAGAACCAAAACCCTATATTTATAGGGTCTAAAAGGAGAGTTACAGNATAAATCCTTCAATAGTCTCCTCGGATTTCTCTGTTTAGAAAATCATCATCGGCTCCCCCGAATCACTCTTTTCACATATTTGCCCGCCCACAATTCAGTTTATTCCACACCAAAGCACTTTTTGACGGTTTAAATGGTGAAGATTTGTATGTATAGACGTATCACGTATGTATATATTACTCTCATCACTAATTTGAGCAGTGTACAGTACTGTGTATGTGTGTTTTTGGCAGTGCTTTTACTTTTTAGTGTCAATGTGTCACCACCTACTTCTCCTCCGCCTAATATTACTGCATTACAAGTGTCGGTTGCTGACATCCCATGTGAACAATAAGTACTCTCTTGGATTTTTAACCCAGAAAAAATCAAGAACCATGCTATTAACATGGTATTACGACGTTTGAAAATCATCCAATCATCTGTTGTCGTCTGTCAAGTCGGTAAAAAATCTGACAAAGTGGCTTATTCCAAAAATCAACGTGGACGATCCAAAGTCATTGATCGTAGAAACCTTCGTTTGTGTTTGCACGATGCACGTGTGTATTTGTGTGTTTAACGTGTGATAAATATTTGATGGTTCAGTTTAGGGGAAAATGAAGAGAAGGCTTTGAATGAACATGCAGTGGATAACCCAGAAGAGGTTGCAGCATCAGTTGAAATGTGGGTTCAATCTGTCTCATTTTGTTTATTGTTCCTTTAATTTTTTATTTTTTTTTTTCTTTTAAGAATTCTTGAGTTTCACTTTATGCGCATTTAGTAGCCAAGTACCATTAGTTGTTCTTTTAAGAATTGAAAACCCCCTTTCTGTATTATAAAGCATACATACTGAACCTAACCCACATGCCCTAAATAAGAACCTTTTCGGTGAGGTCAAGAGATGGACAATGCTAAAGAAGAAAAAGAAATTAAAATTTTGTTTATTATAGTATCAAGTTTGAGAATCATATTCTTAACCGATGCATTTTTGGGTATTTTATGCATTTCAGTTAGGGATGTCAAAAAAGTTCAGCGGCTCAGGCTCGGCTCTGCTCGGAAAAAGCCTGCCCGTGGCCCAGGCAAGCCTAAAGGAAAAAAATAATTAAAAAATTAAAATTAACAATAGCTGCTTTTGTGCAGCACCCAAAATGGGCGCTGCCTTTGCAGGCAGCTGTTTGCTGCCTATATTTAAAATAATAAATAAATAAAAAAATAAATAATTGATTTAACAATAGCTGCCTTTGTGCAGCGCCCATTTTGGGCTCTGCCTTTGCAGGCAACAAATTGCAGGCAGCTGTTTGCTTCCTATTATAAAAAAAAAAATCCAAAAGAAGGGAAAAACCCGAGCCGGCTCGGTCCGGGCCGAGCCTCATTTTTTTGGTCGGGCTTTGCTCGGCTCGGGCCAAAAAAAGCCCGGCCAAAAAAAGCTCGAGCCGAGCCTAGGCTTTTTTTTTGGGCTCGGGCTCGGCTCGTTGATATAGCTAGTTTCAGTTTAGTTCAACCACATGCTGCTGTAGTAAGATCCATGTCGTACGCTAATTAGCATCTGTTAATGATCCCATATTTTACTACTTTTTATTGAGTGGATGTTTTTCTATTATAGTTTAACGATCATGATACCGAACTTATCTTTATTTTTAAATTGATACTTAAATTCCTATTCTTTTTCCTAGACGTGTTAATCCATGTAGTTGAATAATGTAAAGTTATCATTTGATTGTTTTCTTGTGCAAGTGTTTTGTCATTTGAATATTGTAGTCATGTATGTGCATGAGTAAGTACGTGCGAAACAAAATGATGTTGATGAAAAGTTGTGTATTCACAGGATCACTAGAAACAGCACTGAGAGGAGAAAGCTCGGATTTTTCTCATGTGCAACAGGCAACCCTATTGATGATTGTTGGCGTTGTGACCCCAATTGGCAACAAAACCGTAAGCGCCTCGCTGACTGTGGTATTGGTTTTGGGCGCAATGCCATTGGTGGTCGAGACGGAAGATTCTATGTAGTCATTGATCCTAGTGATAACGACCCTGTTAACCCGAAGCCTGGCACTTTACGCCATGCTGTTATCCAGGATGAGCCTCTCTGGATCGTGTTCAAGCGTGACATGATTATAACATTGAAGCAGGAACTTATAATGAACAGCTTTAAGACCATTGATGGGCGTGGAGTCAATGTGCACATTGCTAATGGAGGGTGTATTACGATTCAATTTATTACTAATGTGATTATTCATGGCATGCACATCCATGATTGTAAACCAACTGGAAATGCTATGGTAAGGAGTTCACCATCACATTATGGTTGGAGGACTATGGCTGATGGCGATGCTGTTTCCATCTTTGGGTCAAGCCATATTTGGGTAGATCATAACTCACTCTCTAACTGTGCTGATGGCCTTGTTGATGCTGTCATGGGCTCGACTGCCATTACCATCTCCAACAATTTTTTTACGCACCACAACGAGGTGTGTCAACTTGGAAACCCCCTCCTACTGCCTCAATCCCGGGTTCTCTTCACTATTTGCTGTAAGAATTTACCCTTTTGGATTATGCTGATGCAATGTGTTTTAATGGAAACAGGTTATACTGTTGGGTCACAGTGATTCTTATGTGAGAGACAAGCAAATGCAAGTAACTATTGCCTACAACCATTTTGGAGAAGGTCTCATTCAGAGAATGCCAAGGTAATTAGTAAACTTTCATGTTAAATGGCATTGTTATAGGCATCAGTTGCGTTAAATGGCGTTGTAATCTAATAAGAGAATCATGGAAAATGCAGGTGCAGACATGGATACTTCCATGTGGTGAACAATGACTACACTCACTGGGAGATGTACGCCATTGGTGGAAGTGCAGAGCCGACCATCAACAGCCAAGGCAACAGATATCTTGCCCCAGTCAATCCTTTCGCAAAAGAGGTACTGCAACATCAAGATTCCTGTTAATCGGTAAAAGATTATCAGTACTTAAAAAATTTGATTAATTATGTTGGGTTGTTTTGATCAGGTGACAAAGAGAGTTGAAACTCCTGAAGGTCAATGGAAGGGTTGGAATTGGAGGTCAGAAGGTGATTTGATGCTTAACGGAGCGTATTTCACCCCGTCTGGGGCTGGAGCTTCAGCCAGTTATGCCAGAGCTTCAAGCTTAGGTGCCAAGCCTTCATCATTGATTAGTTCTATTACTTCAGGTGCTGGTGCTCTTGCTTGCCGTAGGGGCCGTCAGTGCTAACAATCTTGCCCAAATACATAAAGAAAGATACCACTTCTACTACAAAGCATTACCCTATATCCATCTATCTATTTTACTTCCACTATTGCAAGTGTACATTTTTATTCGTACATCAAGTTCATCTTTGTCCGCTACTCTTTATCACATTATCACCATTGTCGTGCAACCTCGGCCTGCTCCAGTTGAAAGATAAAAAAGTGCATCCAAGGAGCAGGCACTGATGCGTTGTTCAAAGCCTTATCGTTTTCTCCACATTCTATCAAAGGCCAAGATTTCTCAGCCTCATCCATTTCCTAACCCCACCATATTCCTGTTATCTGTTGTAAGAGTCATCAGTCTACATATGGTGCTGGCAAAGTCTTTTATAGAAACTTTAAGATGATATTGTAATTTCTTTCTTTTTTTTCTTTTTCTTTTATTTTAGCTTTTCTTAAAGTCATACAGTCCATAGTGTGAATGTCCAAACTTAAATTATCAAAAGTGAGACACTTTTTGGAATAGATGATGCATACTAGCACAGTTCATTGCCTGTTCTTCTTTACTTTTTTGCAATCTTGTACTTTTGGTTAAATGAATTATTGTGTCCGTACTGATTTTAGGTACATACATATCTCTCTCTTCTGTATGAGTTTTACTCTTTTCTGCTGTTAATTTTGATAATGACTGCATGTGAAAGCAGCACTAACCTTAATCACGAGTGTTTATATTCTTTATGATCTTATAGAAATGACAGATTACCAGCAAATGCTATTCAACAATGATGATTAAGGATTCAGAATGGTAAATATTTTGCCTCGACTATCATTATCTAGGGTGAGACATGAGGGAAATGATGAGAAACAGAAGTGAAATGAGTCGAATGAAAACAAAATTGCGCGACTAAATAACAGAAGAAAAGAAACTATGGACAGGATTTAAGTTGAAAAGAGTATTTACTCACTTCTTTTATGGGTTGTTCTATGTATGAAAATTCTAATTTTGTAATATGAAAATTAAGGAAAGGGAATTCCGTAACTTTTAGATATTACTTGTCACGCCACTCTAAAAAGATTCACTAAAAGTCAAATCACATATGCAACGTATCACACAAAAGTACCATACAAACAGAGAGGCAATAACAGTACCCGAACCAAGTACCTTAAGAGATAAAATGCTCCACCCCTTGTTTGGTGGAGAAAATTATTCCCACCAAGAATGATTGCTTTTTCTTCTCGTGTTTTTGCTTATTATTTCAACACAATATTCTTATCTCCAGGTATGCTCAATGACATAAAACTTGTGAAGACATCTTTGGTACAATAGATAAGATTTTTAACTTTTTCTTAGTGAATAATATTAATCAAGGGAAAAAGCATATGTACGTCCCCCCCTCTCACATAAGGCGCCGACCCCACATGTATAAAATAATGCCGACCCGTGGTCCCAACCTCCTATTATGAGTAGTAGGTAAAAGATTATATAAAAAAATTAGGTAAGTGTAGCATGACCCATTAATCAATACTTCTCAATCTATCTTGTCAAACGTAAGATATCGAGCATACCGTATCCAAGGTGTGATCATGCATCTAATGAAATGTTGACACTTGGGGATTGACGGTGATCTGAGTATCCAGCTCACGTGTAAAGATGGTTCAAACACAGTAGACATGCATGTGAGGTTGGGGTCCACAAAGCATGTGAGGCAGCATTTGTTTTGGCCTCCCTCAACACTGGGGGCCAATTCTTAGTGCAGTCACCAGCTAGCCCACCTGCATATCCATGTTATATGTACATGTATATCATTCAACACCCCAATGCAGCTGTCATATTCGGTACAAGTGTTAGTGTGGCAATGGACTGGCCGACTCTATCCATGAGCTCGGCTCGTCACAAGCTCATTCAAGCACGAGCCGAGCCGAGCCGAGCCGAGTTTTCTTTTTAAAAAAAATTTAAATTTTTTTTAATTTTTTTTCTTCACATATTTTGCCAGCCCACAAGCCGTTCGCAAGCTCGACGAGCCTTGCTCAGCTCGTCGGGCGAACTCCCGGCTCGGCTTGGGCTCGTGCTTGTCCCGAAACGAGCCCGAGCCATCCATGGACCGAATTTTGACGAGTTGAGTCAACGAGCTACTCGACCCTTTACCACCCCTAAGAATATCTTCAAGAGACTCTCTATTTTTAAAGAGTATATTCTATCATTTGAAGAACATCTATAAATTTAGAGAGTTAAAATTTTGAAGTATTCCAACAAGCTCTTTATATATTAGACTTAATTTTACTACTTCCAAAAAATAATTATTATTTTTCTTTATCTTTTATTTTAACTAGCTTTTATTTAGACTATTTTGTTATTTTCATATATTGAAAATTGAAACACTTTAAATATATTTAATTATAAAAAATGAGTGCACTCTTTAAATTAAAATGTTAATTTAAAGAGTTTTTAGAACGTGATTTTAAATATTACTCTTTAACATCTAATGTTCAAGGAGTTTGTTGCAAATACTATTGCTCACTTATGAACCTTTAAAGCTTGATTCTTGTTCCCATGTAAAACTTCTGTTCAAACTTTATATTTTTTAAATATACATTTAAAGAATACTATTTGGATTTCATAAGCATTTTTTGCATTTACATCTCTCCTCACATTAGGAACTCTTCCAATTATTTTCAATTCATTGCCGCGATTGAATATTGGGCATTTTTTTTTCCTCAAAAAGGCATTTTCGATACCTTTCATCATTGAATTGACATGAAATCCTACAAAAAACGCACTTTTGTTGAAATTTCTTCGTCTGAGTCTGAAAACACAGAGGACGCTGTTGAGAAGATCAGTTCTTCGAATTCTAGGTATTATACGACTCGCTATCTTTAATATTCAATTCCCTAATTGTATATATTTAGAAATTATCTCCCTTTTTCATTAGGTTTTGTTGTTTAGAATTTATTTGTTTTGATTTTATGGTTCAGTGAGGATGATGATGATGATGATGATGACGATGTTGATGTTGATGTTGATGTTGATGAGAGTGAATGGAATGAATCAGAGTATGAAGAAACAGAAGAAGAAGATGATGATGATGAGACCCATGTTCAAGAAAATGATGAATCCATGTGTAATAGAGTAATTAAATTACTTCGAGGTTTGGTTACCAAAATAAGTATTCAGTGTGGTTTAGAATTCACTAGTTTATATTTTAATTAGTGATGATGTAGTTTAAGAGCATGCTGAAGTAATCAGATGAATTATATTGGCATAGGGATCATTTTTTATTTTTTATTTTTATATTTATTTTTTTATGTTTTGTGCAGAGCGAAATGATCTTCAAGTGTTGAACTTAGTCGAATGTAAAGCATATTTACGGAGGCATGGATTGAGATTATCCGGAACCAAAGCAGAGTGCATAGAGAGAATAAAGGAGCACTGGAGGTCAGTAATCTCATTCAGCACAAAAATAGTCTGTGTAGCGTTATGATGAGTTTTATCATCTGTTGCTCTTGAATGGAATAAGCCATATATTAGTGGGAATTCAACATTAGACCTACTAGCTGATCATCTTATGGTCAAATCCTTTTCACTAATGAATCAAAGCTTTATTATCAGATGAGAGTTTTAATCTTTAGTTTTTGGAAGTGATATTTGGCAAAAGTTTCGCAATTGTGAATTCACATTGCAATATGTTATGTCCTCTTGAAATATATAAGTAGGTAATATTGAGAAATTTTACCTATAAATGAAGTCGGGGAAAGAAAACTGTGAGGGAATGGCCACTGTGATGTAAAATGGCTGAAAGTACTCTTGCTTTGATTATGCACTAGGGGGATCATTAACTAATCCTTTTACTTCTTTTATTTTGATTTTTGTGCTATTTTTAAGTCTTCTGCTTCTCTAGCATCCCTGGTCCCTCTGCAGTCTGCTCTTAACTTTCACGATTCCTACTTTTGCAACTGCACTGACATTGAGTAATTATTTAAGTTGTTCAGAAACTTGATACATGTTAACAGTTACCATTCACACGCCAACAAATTTTTTTGCTAGATTGATATAATCCACGACTCCCAAATCCATTTCTTTCATTTATAAACTTATGACGATCATGCTTTGGTGTCCTATCTCTAACTCCCCTCATTGCCCTAACCGGACTGGGATTAATGGATTTATGGCCCCCCAGACGAGGGCCAAGGACGAGAGATGAGCTTGCAACTAGTTTATATAGAATATTGATGCCTCCAAATCAGTGAACCTGTTTCAATCCATCAATCTTTCAACGGAAATGAGGCTATGTAAACCTCTCAACTGAATTCATAACTCTCAGTCGTGTTAGTTTAGCTCTCAGAAGAACTTGAAGTTGTATTTTTGGTCAAATAAAATTTCATAAATATTGCATTTTAAGTAGTAAATATGCCAAGTTGTAGTAAAAATATACAAGGTCCGTCTTCAGAGTCCGATATAGACTGCTGAAATGCAGGGTGCCTTGATTGGGCAGATGTACAATTTTTGTACAAATGAAATTTACAGCTCCAAATTGTTATATTCATTTCCTTTTTTCTTTTTTCTTTTTGTGGGATTTGAAGAAACTTCTGATATGAGTTTTATTTTTAGGATAAAAGATAGAAATTGTGAAGCCTTGTATCCAAGATCCTCATTTACCATTGATTGCACTGGTACTTTATTTTTTTCATTTTGTACATATTTTGATTTATCTCGTGCACTTCTATTTCCTTTCATTTAAGTGCTTTTCCAATTTGTCCAGGTGACGTATGCAAGGGAGATGTCGTTTTGTTCAATCAGAAAGTATATAAAAAGTATCGCTGATTTTTAATCACTCATTTTATAAAATATATAAAATTTGATTTTCCACTGTATTTCTTCTTGAATGGGCGAAATTGTTTTGGACAGTTTTGACAAAATGACGAGGCGTGGAAACCCTCTTGGGAGAAGGACTGTTGTCGGGAGGATTGTAAAGGAAAATTACGGTGCTGCCAAACAACAACACACCTTCACAGTGAGGCTGATTTAGATAATACAACATTACTTCTTGAAAATCGTACAGATTTAGCAAATATGAATGCCAGATTTTTTGATTTTTCTTGATGATCTTGTTTATGCTCTCGGAGCTTTCTTTTCCTTCTGATTCTTCTATCGTTAAACTAGGTTGAAGTGCTGTGGAGCAAGGGAGCCAAGAAACTGCCTACACTTTTCTCTTTGCTTGTGAAGGGCAGGAACCTCTACAAATTGAGGACATTTAGACAGGTGAATTGATCCAGACCAATCAGAATAACATGTTACTTTCTGATCAAGTCCTCATAAACTTTCATTGTCCAGCGCTGGAATAATGAAAAAGAAAGGTTGAATGTACTTGCTGAGAAGCATAAACGAGGAGCAGCAGCAAGAAGCTTAAGAGCTATGAGAAAGACAAAAGCGGAAAAGAAGACAAATAAATCTTATACAAACATAGGTACATTCTTTTAAATGTCGTGGTTACTTTTTCATTTTCTGTTTTGGGGGCGGGTAGGTATTGATTGTTCGCCTTAAGCGTATCTCATATAGCAGTGTATGTATTGTTAACTGATGATCAGGTAAGAAGCGCCACAAGCTTTTCAATCATGAAGCGCCATCTGGAACAAAAGAGAGTGTGAATAAACAGAAGGGAGATTTCAGAGGTACCAAATTTAATTGGAAACATCGAGATTTAATCCAACCCAATCAAGCTCAAGAAACCCCATCTTTTCCATATACTCGTCATCCTTCCCAAGACTTTCACCACTTCAACTCAGACCTTTACAACCGAAGAGGATATCATCACTTCCCTTCTCATAGAGGTTCTGTATCTGCTGTTGGATTGCCCAATTACCACCCCTTCTCCCGTTCTGTTTTGGCATCTGGTTCAGAATCCCAAGAATTTGCCCATGGCAGGTACATTTACCACACTCGTCCACATCAAAATCGTGTATCTCAATCAAGAAAGATTGATCATTTCCCTAAATTGATGAATGCCCAAGCACCATCTTATCTGTCACCTACTGATACATATAGACAGATATAGCAGGGTATAAAGTTCTGCATTTTTTTTCCTGATTTTTGGTAACAGCAGATTATTGTTGTTCTTACTTATGAACCAGTTTGTTGCATTTTTTTTTTAAATCAAAATGTTGCATTGGAAAATCTATGGCGTTTTCGTTCAGTGTGTCCCCATCAACTCCTTGTTAGACAGGACTTCAGATATTCTATGAGCTTAGCTGCTCAAAATTGACAAAAAATGGAAAGCATATAGTTTTTTCCTTACTTTGCAGACCTGAGTACGGTATTTGTTCAGTATTTTCATGTCTTTACTTTTAAATCATACACGTCTTGCATGTCTGTTTGTGCTTCAAAGTAAGTTAAAACTTATTATTTCAGAGACAAAACTTACCTTACTGAAAAGAAAAGCAAGTCTTTTAACTCAAGTATCTGTTAAGTAGAACTAAGCGTCATGTTTTCTAATACAGCCTGAATTTAATCCTATAAGTTGATTTTTCCTATTAAATAGAGTAATATGAAATTTTGCCTTAAAAAAATACTAAGCTGCCATTATTTTCAAAAAATATATATCTCTTTACAACACATGCTTCAATAAAATAATATTATATGTAAATCCAAAACTTTCCTTATTTTTTAACTACATATTTTTTAATAATATATTATTCCAAAATGCAATTTTGGGAAAAAAATTGGGCTCAAACAAGCTTTAAATATTTTAAAATTCAATCACACAGTCAAGTTGAACTGCAATGCAATTAACCTTGTTAAAAATATGAGTTGAATGTAAGTGATTATTTCCAGTTTTATGCCATAATGCCATGACCTACAAGTTAAATCAAATTTAGTTTTACACTTGTGAAAATATAGTCGTATTCTTGTTACAATATCTCTTCGCTCTCGTATTGTGTTAAATTATGGGGAGCCTAATCGCGTTGTTCAGTTTTCTCTAATTGTGGATTGTCTTAGTATTCCTACTACATCATCGCAAGGGATTTAAGCTGCTAAAATGTGATTTCTTTGTAGGAAGGGGAGCGATGGTAGATACAAATTGAACTTTTCAACCTGGGGTACCATCTATAATATGCAATGTCCTGCAAAAAGGAGAGGGAGAGAGAGTACAGTCATGGTTGAGAACTTGAGAATTCATATATATCCAACTTCTGCATATATATATATATATATCAATCGCGCTATTCGTACGCGCTGCTTCACCCTTAGCTTGACACGGTGACGTGTCAAGCCCCTGAATATTAAAATAAAAATAAAAATAAAAATTAATAATCATGGGTCAAACACTCAAACTTCAAACCGGCCCATTATTAACAATTACACCCAATTGCCATCCCCAAATCAGAAACCCTTGAAATCTCTAAAACGACTCTCCTCCATCTCGCAAGGCACTCCTCCATCCCCGTTCGAACGCCAGCACTCCTCAGTCTTGCAGCCGGAATAAGAAATCAGTGCTCAATGTAATTTCAGTCTCCATGTTTGGGCTCCCCACAGTAGAGTAATCGCCGGTTCGGAAGTTTGGTTTAAGCAAAACGTAATTTTTTCGCAGCAACATCTTCAATCTCCGACATAATCCATCAACTCCGGCATAATTTCACAGCAAACATCATGTAAGCATCATACTTTTACTCGATTTTTATTTATTTGAATAATACAGCTTTTTGAAGAATTTACAGTGTTATGTGAATGTGTTGTAATGTAGCATCATATCTTGTTTGTTGACGTGCAGTATGCCAGGAAAGAACTATGGAATTTGTCATAGCTGTCGAGAGAAGGGTCACTTGTTTGCTGACTGCCCGAAAAAACGGCCATGCCCCTGGTGTAAAATTGGCGTTGTGAAGTGCTTTGAAGTCGAGAAGGACACGAAGAACAAGGGTCGGATGTTCAATTGTTGCAGTGCTAATTGTAAATATTGGGAATGGGTCGACAAAGGAGAATCCAGTGGTGGATCGAGTAGCGTTACCGATAACTCAAACGTGCTGGTTGAAGAAGTTCAACAGTTCTCTCGCTTGTTCGAATCTTTTTGTCGGATAGCCGAAGAAAAAAGTGTTGAGATTTCATTCAACGTAACAATACGCAAAGCTAACGAAAGTCCGGAAGTAGATAAGAAGGGGAAGGGACCTGCATGAGGAGTAGTAGTTGTTGGCTGTGTGGTTTCCTACCACTTTTTGATGTGTAGTATGTGTTATGCTGTGTAGTTGGTGAAGTGAAGAATGTTAGTGTAAAATATGGTTGGCTAGAATGTTAATATTGTCTCTGTATCTTGTTACTCATTTTCTTTCTAGCTTTAATGAATTCAGTGGATTCCCTGCCTTGGAATTGTCCCTTCTCAGTTGATGTGGATTAGTAGACTATCAATTTTTTCATCTGTATCTGTTCGGTTTGAATTCAACATAGAAAACCATCTAAGAAAGCCAAATTGGAAATTTTGGAAATTTAACAACAACAATGTCTGTAAAAAATAACATACATTCTCCCAAATGTTTGCTAATACAATAAGAGTTTAACACTCTACTTCATGACAAATGAAGTTGGCCTACATGCTAGTCTTAACAAATACCCAGAGGGAACTCATTTCTGGGTTGCAGCCAAGAAAAGATGCAGTACAGAGGGAGAATTGGAGACTGCCAGATTTGGAAATAACTATCACCAAAATGAAATAACTATCACCAGCTGATTCTGCAATCCACCAAAAACCTTTTAACACAAAATGAAAATTGGAAAACTAAGCATCTTCTGAAGCCCCACAATTGAAGATCTGAAAGCTATATCTAACCATGGCTAGTCTTTACAATATGTTCCTGTAAACCAATTGGCAAAACCATAATTAGACAAAGATAATAAAAACCATTAAATAAAACTTCCTAAACATTTTCAGAAACTTCTCCTTGTATAATTATCTTATTGTTTTCAATATTATTCTATCCAAAATTGTCACACATTTAAGTGAATGGCTCTCACCTTCCCTCTAATACGTTCTCTGATTCTCACATGTTTCCGCCACTTTGGTGAGGTCCATTTGGATAATAATACGACATTGCATTTCCTATTGTCAAAAAATGATTTTATTACGCAATGTAGAGTATGACTTGAAATAAATTCATTATGTCTAACCACATACCTTGACCATTGAATACTGAAGCCGATGGGAAGAAATTTGGAGACATTCCTTGTTGTGTAAATACTTGAACGTCGCCATCACCCTACACATATTTCATGATGTAACTAAATTGTGGAAATAAAATATATTGGTGAAACGAAGTAGACGAACCATTAGAAGCTGTGCATATGAGAGTTGTGCCGGCATATCTTCATTGAGTAGTTGATCATGTGCATGTGCGACAGGTTCGACCTCTCCTAGTTTACTTGGGCATGCTTTTCGCTTCCTTCCTTTTGTTGACGTCGAACGCGACTGCGTAATCAACAGATAATAACTATACATACTCACCGTATTATTAATTAAAATCTTGTTGGCCACATACCTTTGCGTTACTGGACGCTAATTCCAACGGGCTTTTGTTTCGAAGTTTCTTAGGCGCGCCTTTTCTCTTCGAGCATTTTGGATCTTGTATACATAAATTGCTATTTTGTTGTGACGCTCCACCATCCGATGACATTTGGAATACACGATGGGACATGTCATTACTTCCACAACCCGATGTCGTACTGAATGAGAGTTTTTTGGATTCTATCCACTCCAGTACCTCGTGGAATCGATGATCGTCATCTGTAGCCAAGTCCGCAAGTGACGCAAATGATTGACACATCTTGTCATATTTCAACTGGGCAGGGGTGCTACTCAAACCATCATAGTTCACTGCGACCCTGGTGTGGACTCTACGAACATCTCGTCTCCATCTTCGTAATATATATTTGTCTGGTAATATTGTGACGTTATTACGGAGAAGTACAGAGATCGCGTGCCTACAAATTATACCTCGAAACTCGAATAAATGGCAACTGCAAACAAAGTCGCATTTCTGTCTTTCAAATTTCACGAAATACTTCTGCTTCTTAACTCGATGTTCAAGTATGACATCCTCCAAGACCTCATATGTTGTGCCCGAAAAGCCCTCCGATGAAGATATGAGGTCGCAATAAACCTTCCCTATGAATTCATCCTGAACTTCACGAAATTTTGAAATGGTGTAAACTTGTTGAAATTGTTTCTCCAACTCATACTTCGTTGCAGACGGTACCATTTGTGAGAATGATTTAAAATCGGCTTGAAACTCCTTCTCTACCTTACTCCTCAATGCTCTCTCGTATTGTTCCACAAATTGTTTCAACGACGTTTTCGAGTGCACATAACCATCAAAGAACGCATTCATACTCTCACTACGCTGAGTTGTTGACATTCCAGCCCAGAAGCTGCTTTTTAAAAAACAAGGTACCCACCGACCTCTATTCGCATACAATCCCGACAACCACTCATTATCATGCAAGGAATACTTGTCCACCATCCATCTCCAACCTTCTTCAAATGAGTCAACAGTTTGACAATCATATACCAGTACGTGTATATCAGAAAAGATCTCACCCTTTTCGACGTGGTATCCAAATTTCTCTGGCAACTTTTTCATTATGTGCCATAAACACCATCTGTGTTTTGTATTCGGGAACACGATCTGAATGGCATTCTGCATAGCCCTGTCTTGATCTGTAATAATCCCATTAGGAGCTTGCCCATGCATACACTCAAGCCATGTCTTGAAAAGCCAGACAAATGTTTCTGTATTTTCGTTCGACACCAACCCACAACCAAAGAGTATTGATTGTCCATGATGATTAACTCCAACAAAAAGAGCAAACGACATGTCTTAACTGGAAATCCTACGTCATACGCATATCTTTTGTAAAAATTAAACATTTCTTTTTCATCATTGAACTTCATAGCCACCTTGGGCACAATGACATTGTCTATTCCGACAATTCCATTATCGACGAAGTTTGCACTGTCGAAAATGTTGTCATTTTCGTCTTCTAATAGAACAACGTCGTCTACCTCTTCCAATTTTTTTTTGCTTGAAGTAAAAACAAAAAAAAATGTTACAAGTCATTCACGGAACAAATATTAAATTGAAGTCGTCGTTCTTCTCTACTTGTAATTTCATATGCATCTAGTTTCACAAATAGCATAAATAAGGCAACTTAGATAAATCAACTCTTCCAACAAAATGAGATTCATAACTCAGATTACTGTAATTAGTAATTGAAATAACACATTACAACTCCTACAATTCCATCAAAAGAATAGAAGAATACCCTTTGCTCAGTAACTCTATATTTCCATGATTTACTCATGTTTATTCCATATTTAGCCAAGTATATCCTCAGATAATATCTAATTAACAAAAGGAAACCTTAATTAATTCCCATCAACACGGATTTTGGTATAGCAGCCAGCTATTGCCATGGTATTCCAATAATGGGGCCAAATATATCCTCAGAAAAATCAGTGATGGATATTTATGTAGAAATCAATCTAAATCACCGACAAATTGTTTACAAAATATACCTACCTTTGTCCGTCATTAATCGAATAGATGAAGCCGGCGGTTGCTTGAAGGGTTAATCGACGACGAATAGATGAAGCCGGCGGTTGCTTGAAGGGTTAATCGACGACGGGTTTCCTACCAATTTTTTGGGGACAGAAATCGCGGGCAAATATTCTGCTGTTTTTTGAATAACCCGGCACCTTTTCATTTTGAAGATTAGCGGGTTTTTACTTGAATCGGCCCAAGTGAAAAATCCGGCCCATTATTATGTCAGTTTTTGGTTGAAAAAAAAAAATGAAAAATTGACATTGACACGTCAACGAGTAAACCAACATGTAAAGGCGCAAGTACGAATAGCTTTTTCCTTCATCTATATCCAACTTCTGCATAGTTTTTGTGTACTAAATTAGAACACGAATTTTCTTTTTGTCCATCCAAAATTGTCCCATTGTCCTAACCATTTGTGGGCCCTCGAATCCTCGTAAAGGACACAAGATTAATAAAGGATAGCCCCTTTGGTTAACTTTGCTAGGTCAGTATTAAATAATTTTAAAATTTTAAGATATTATATACTTCAAATGAAAAAGTAAAAAAAAAAAAATATAATTGAACCTATGCATAAAAGAAAATACAAAAATGCTAGATGTACACTTTAAGTGTACGTCAAGCATGACATTTGATGTACTAGTGAAAAAGAATTGATAGAAAATTATTTAATTTTTTAAATTGTCCAATAATGTATTGTCACGTGACAAAATGTAAAAAAATGATGTAAATAATAATATACAAGTAACATGATTGATAAAAATTAATGTTTCGAAAATAGACCCGACATCGACTCTGATAAGACAAATGTCAATATCAAAAGGCCAAATCATATAAAAATAAGGTTAAACCCGTTGGTGTGAAATAAATATACTACAAAAAATGACAAACATAAAATTAAGGTCATGTTAAGTTTTTGAAACTTTTGAGATTTGAGGAGAGTTTCTTCTAGGAAGAATAATATTGGAGTGTATCAATTTTACTATGTTAGAGAAGCAGCGTTTTTACTATTATAGACCTTAAGTTGTTAAAAAAGATGACCTTTTTCAGACAAAAATAAAAAACCAAAAAAATTGTGAAAACCGATCACAGGTCGACAGCCAGTTTTTTTACTCCAAAGAATTAATCAACAATTGGACCGGCATCAGATTATTTATGTCGAACTAGTTGGTCCGATCTGATTTTCGAGACATTGATTAATATACACAAGTATGACATCAATATTGTACACTTTTAAGGTACAAGAACACTCAATCATCACATGAATCATATTTATCGAATTCCATATATATATATATTAATGATATCCACCAGAAACTTGAATGCAAAAACTCAACACACAACCAAACTAATGAAAGTCTATATTACATATTGTTTCCACTCAACATTATGCAATACTCGAAGAAAAGAGAAATGAAGTAGGAATGAGTTTGGAATTCTTTTGGTTTAATGAAGTTTGAGGGTGGAGGGGCGTAGGTCGATTTCTTGTGTCCAGACGGATCGATCCTGAATATGCAAGTGCCAATAGGTCTGAGCCACCACGTCTGGGTCCATACACCCATCGTCTCCACTATATGGCTGTTTACCGACTGTTCTATGCAGTGACGTCGATGGCATACACCCCCTGCCAAGTTTACACAATTGGTAAGCGATAAGTAATCAACCACTTGGTCAATTATTTATCATCATAAGTTGCTAGTATGCCACACATATTTGTAGTAGTTAAATGGACATATATAGAAATGCAATTATAGGTTTTTTGCAAGATCGAGTTATATAAACCGACAGTGAGATTTCATGGATTGATGTACTCACGTCGTGAGACTGTTTGTAAAACATGCACCAAAGTATTTAAGACCGAATAACATAGAGTTGTCACTCGATTAAGTAATAATTGTCTTTAGGCTCTTTTGAGTTTTACCACTTTACATTGTAGCCATTTGGAATAGTACTACACACATAGCTCACAACACTACACTTATCAGAAAGCACAACCTACGATCAAAGATACAAACTTTCCATTAATGTGCATCACGAGGATTGATCAAAAACATCCTTCAAGGCATGTCACCGTATTTGGGTGTATATCTTAGGATGTATCATATTGATTTGTCATCTAACATTAAAAGCCATATTAAGGCACGATGAGGCTACGACTAGCGTTCATGCTTTTTTCCATCAAAACCGGACGATGTTAACTACATTAGCTTAGAAATACATGCTTCTGTGCGATGACTTTAACTATACCTTTCTTGGCTTCTCATTCACTAAACCAAAATGACACGAATAATCTAAACCAAGAAATATCCAGCGATACCTAAATCTTTACGACTTCAGCCATACTAAATTCTTTACTCGGTTCAAATACTTTCTCCTAAGCTAATCTGAAGGCAGACAACTCTTAATGCTATTTGTCCAACATAATACAAGTTTATCTTAACACTTGTGATCAATAATTACATTCAAGATAACTCGTTTATGACCATTGTTACAATAATCTGCAATATACGTAATCTGTTTTATCTTGGCGGTCTCTCCACATAATGAGGGGAAAAAGGGAAACTATATAAAATTATAAATGTATGTATTTATTATGTAAGTTTATATTCTATTTGATAAGAAACTCCACATAATTGCGCATGGACTTGTGTAAAAAAGGAAAAGATGCTAAAATCTTGTGGATTAGGAATCTTTTGTAAGGTCCTTGGCAAGTAGATAAAAAACTATAGGCCGTTGATCATTTCATATACATGCCGTTTATCTACTGAGCACCGGTGCTCCTTTTATGTTAAGTACCAGTGACGTCGTGTACATTCATTTGTGGATTTTTCTTATATATTATAAGCACACCTTAAAATAATTTCAGTCTACCCTAGCTAATGTAATTTCCTAATATGCATATATAAGAGGAGAAAAGTTTGAACCCGGACAAACTAGGTGCGCCGACGATGCCGTCGATGATGACATGTGCCACGTGTACTCCTTGATGTTGGAACTCTTTTGCCAAGCATTGTGATAACCCTCTCGTTGCAAACTTCCCACAACCTAAAAACATTGTAGTATCAATCAAAAGAACATTAACAACCACATACTCTATGAGACGGATTAAATTATCTTGTTCCGTACTGTGTACCAAGCCTATCGACGTAAGTTTATTAACTTACTCAAGTTGGGGTAACCAGCAATGCCATTAAGAGAAGCAGAACAACCAGTAAAGAGAATTGTCCCTCTCCCTCTGTCCACCATGCCCGGAAGTACCTGAAATTCCCATTTCCATTCCATGCACAAAATTATAACCCAAATAGTCATAAGAAATTTCCCAAATTTAAAACCCTGATGATCAAGATCGAATCCATCAAAAGTAGTCACAACTAATAGGAAAAGTGCAATCAAATCAGATTCGATTATACGAACCTGTTGGGCACAGTGGAAGGGGCCGACAGATGAAACTGCAAGGGATTTCTCGAAATGATCGACTCTAATGTCAGTAAAATTGTTGGGTTGGCCTGAAATTGGTTGGTAAGCGTTGTAAACCAACACTTCAACAAAACCCAATGAAAGAACCGCTTCAAATGCCTCTCTTATGCTTCGAGAATCTGAGCAATCGATTCGGATTGCAAATACTTGTGTCTTTTCTTCTCTAGCTATTTCATCAGCAAATTTTGACAATCTACCTGTCTTGATTAAGTACATAAAATTACAGACTTTATACACCCAAACACACACGTATATATAGAGACAAAAATGATATATATAAGGAGGTACTGGCCTAAGTCGCGGGCGAGGATGGCGACAGTGTAACCTTCATGGGCGAATTTGCGGGCGATGGAACGACCAAGCTTTGGGCCGACGCCGACAATGGCTGCGATGCCCTTGGACGAGGTAGAGCTGGCCATGCTACGCATCCTTGTTAGATTTTGTCTGAAATACCTAGCCACAATCAAAGCTATATATCTTTATATAAACGCTGGTTCTTGATATCAAAATCCTGCAAACAATTGAAGTCAACTATCTGGTTCTTGATATCAAAATCCCTCCAATTTCTTCAACTGAGGGACTTGTTTATAACATATATAAATCTTGAAGTGTGTGTATGTATATTTAGTTGCAGTCAGTGTCTGAGTTTTGGTGGTTCCTAAAAGAGAAACAGCGGTGAAGAATGAAATGACTATTGTGAAAGAAGTTCATTCTCTCTCTCTCTCTATCCAACCTGGATTTGCTACTATACATACACAACTTTATACGTATTTATTACGAGTCAGACTACTTTTATAAAGTTAAGTTACAAAATTGGTTTACAAAATACGTATTGACAACATTTTGGTCAGTCATTTAAAAAATAGTTTTTGAAATCAATAACCTAGATCATGCTACATTATTTTGTCAACACATTTTTGTAAATCACCTTTGTACAAGTAGTATAATTGATTATTATATATTGAAAGTAAGGAAAAAATAAAAAATTATACTGTATTTGTGCATGTAGTACACGTTGACTACCAACAGGCCCCCTAAGACATTTTCCTGTTCTCTTATGGAAGCCCACGTTTCACTACAAATCAGAAACCAAAATTAGTGTTTGGTAAATGTCCATAAAACTGAAACTACTTTTAATTCAAATATTTATTTATTCATCCCTCATTTTCATCTTTATATTAATAAAACTTTCCAACATATGCTAAATATTTAGCCTTTTTTTTCATGTAGTTGTTATATGAATAATATAGAAAAATGGAAACATTATTAAATTCACCAAAACTAATGTAAGCAGTGTTAGCCCAAAATAATACTGAATGAATACGAGCTTACAAATACTGGATGGACACATACCGAATTTGCAAATAACAGAAATATCGTATAAATATATATCGGACACTAGCTAACCGAATGTTAGCCAAACTATTGCAAATCAAATAATTTATTAATTACAACAAAACAGAACAAGTAATCTAAATTGCTTTTTTTTAAAATTAATCGAATAAATCGAGGCCTGTGTGAACACATTTTTCTTAACAGATTCACTCCCTCACCATATGTGCTTGAGATTTAATTTGAGCGTCCATTTTTCAGGATATAACGAAAAAATTAGTAGAGTCTGAGCACTACAGCTACTACTCCGGCAAACTGACTTAGTATCTGAAAACTATCACCAAAATCTTAATAGAAAATAAATTATGCATGCAGACTGGAAAATTTGTTCTCTTTTCATGCAGAAAAATAATTTTCTTCATGCGCATACAATGGAGGAAGATGGCTAAATAAATAGACTGTAATGGAGAATTAACAGCCAAGAGTTATGTTATTAACCGCCATTAATCCAGTTGTTAATCTCTCCGTTAACGCAGGCATAATCACATGAGTTTCAGGATTTAAAAGAATTTGAAAGGTTTTAGGAAAAATAAAATAAAGGCAAAATGTGGACCTTCCTAAGGGCCATTTTTTGGTCAATTCGGTCCGACATTCGTGTATGCAGGTCGCACCCGCACACAAGTTCAAAGTCCGAAGCCTATTTCGATCTGTGATTTGCACCTTCTGCGCACGCACGTGGAGAGAGTCTCTATGCTACACATGATTACACCCTTCTAAAGTGCAATCATATTTNTTCGATATTCTCACGGAGGAGAATACAAATCAATCTTGATCTTCCAAAATAACCAAAACATTTATGCCAAATTTAGCCACTGTATTCATTTTTTTTTCCCAACAATCCCCCATATGAATTAAAATTGAGAAAAGTAGAAAATGAAGACAAAGATTTAGTGATATAGTTCAACAGTTGAAACATCCATAGGATATGTAGGTATTATCCTTTGAACCTTCCTTTTGTAAAATTATATTTACTCCACACAACATTCTTCCTAACGCAATTCAGTTCTCATTGTTATATTCGTTTTGGCCATGAACATATATCTGGTTCTGCGAGAGTTCCTAAGAATTGAGCCCTACACAATTCTCTTATAAGCGGCCTAACTTCTCTCTTACATAGGTGATTTCTTTTTCCAAGTAACTAGCATTACTTCGCTCTAATGACGACGCATAAGAATCATTAAAAGGTTATTACTTATCCTTCATACTTATGGGCATCACTGTTGCATCATAGAAAT
>CAIGRF010175564.1:4833-31768 GCA_903798235.1 Fraxinus ornus
GAATCTATAATACTTTCCTCTAATCTGCCGTATATGTATTTTATTCCCATCCGAGATTCGATAATTAAGTATGAGCATAAATGACTATTTTGCCCTTATAATTATTCTTGTTAACTTATGTAAAATTTTCTTTAATGGTCTTATAAACTAAACAATGACATCAGATTTTAAACGTTCAACAGAAAATATTTAAGTAGTTACTCCGCCCATTTTTCGGGACGATGGTTCCCAACGCGAATTAATGTTCTCTACTTTGTTCATTCTTAAGTTCCCAACTCACTGAAATATTTAATCAATCAAATTGATCTCACCCATTGTTGAATCAAATAATCATTAAAATCACGAAAAGATGCACACAACACTGTCAAGGAATTTAGATGAAATATACAGCGATCAAGTGAAGTTTAATTCTCTGCACAATCATGCTATAGAATTAAACTCGACACATGATTCGTTCAATACATTCCATGTGTATTAGTGTCACATTGTATTATTTCTGCATACCATTTACATAAGCACCATGAAAAATACAATTTTGTCTTGTATCTTATAGACATAGGGTTCATCAAAGTTTTGATTAAAACCATGCCTTAATCAGTTTGTCGAATTCGTTATTTCAAGATCTCAAAGTCTACTTCGATCCATAAATAGATTATTCCATCCACATCATCCATAGCCTCCTTATATAAAGTCATATCATCAACTTGTACCATGGAGATTACCATATTAGACTCTCCACTCAACAAGTATCTTGAAGGTGAAGTAATAGTCATCCGACTTTGTCTAAGGGACAATTGACCTTGGACTGTGACATCATTTGGAACGTAATATTTTCATCAATGCTGTCATTACCATTGGGTGACACCATTATCTCCTCATTACCTTCACGTTCTATGGATCTATTGGATCAGACGACAACTCATCTCTCCCACTCATATCACGTTGTCTAGATATATTTGACACTATGGGATATTTGCCCCAGGTTGTGTTCCAGGAATTGATGGGGTGGAATTGCGCCCATTCATTTCTTCCAACACGACCTTATTATTTTACTGGCGATTATTAACATACTATTTAGATGACTATAAAAAATTACCCCTTGGTATCTTTAGGGTATCCCAGAAACAGGCACATATCTGACCTAAACTCGAACTTTTTTGCATTTCCTTTCAGCATGTGAGCTAGATCCCCAAATTTTGAATGTGATACGAGTAGGACTTGAATCCATTCCAAAATTTCAGGAGAGATTTGAGAATAGACTTGAAACTAAGTTAAGAATATATTGTTAAGGGATAAAGTCTAACATCGGATAAAGATGAAAATATAGATCAATTTATAAGAGTTTGGGATACTCCTGTTAATAAAGTTGACTTAGATGGAACCTCAAATCTTAACATGGTATCAAAGTCCATTAAGCTCCAACGAGCAATTCGATCCGATTAAGACTCAAAAATATTGAGCACGCGAATTTCAAAATTGATCTGCTCAAACGAGTCACCATCTTGCGAGGGCATGTTAAGGGATAGTCCCACATCAAATCAAGATGAAAATATAGACCAATTTATAAAAGCTTGAGTCACTCCTCTTAATAAGGTTGACCTTTTAAGATGGAACCCCAAATCTTAACATATATCCAACTGTTTCTAGTGTATATTCTAAAATGAAATAGGTAAGAGTGGTGAAAACTGTTTCCACTGTATATTCTAAAATGAAATAGGTAGAGTGGTGAAACTCTTTATTGACCTAACCATATTTAACAATGTCGTGTTTCTTCTTTTTGAAATGTCATTTTGTTGGGGTGTACCAGGCTCATTCAATTAAGAAATAATACAATTTTTGTCAAATTGTCCTTGAATTCTTCCAAGAGGTATTTGCCACCTCGATCAGATCGAAGTGTCTTAATATTCTTACCCAAATGTTTTTCGACCTTAGTCTAATATTCTTTTGATTTCTTAAAAGTATTTGACTTTCAAGCCATTGGATAAATGTATTTGAATTTAGAGTAATCATTTATAAAGAAATACTCACAGTTCCCTCTCTCAAGTGTATTCACAGGTCTACATGTATCAGAATGAACTAGTTCCAATACGTTTTTGGCTCTCTCTTTTGTATAAAAAAAAAAAATGGACAGGTCATGTTGCCTTTCTAACAAAAGTAGCAAACTGACAATGGTTTGATCTTAATGTTAATTTGTCCAAGGCGCCATAGATATGTATCACTAGTATGGTACAACTTCTGTTTATAGTTTTATTTCATATGTGAAATAGTTTAAAGTATTAAAACCATTAATCAAATATCTAACGCAAATATGAACTTTATTCATTAAAATGCTAAGCGTATCAGACTCTAATTTTATCGAAGAACCTTATCATATTAAATCGAAAACAAAAATCAAATTTTTGCTTCATTTATGAGACATAATAACAGTATTTAAGAATCAAACGCCTACAACTACTGAAATAAAAACAAAATACTCATATGCTCTTGCAAAAATTATTGTTCTTGTACAAACGATGATTTTAAACTGGCCTTCACTGAGTTTTCTACTTTCGTGAAGCACCCACATCAACATGCAGATATGATTAGTGGTTCCAAAATCTACTAACTTAGGAATTTGTTGTATCAACCACTAAACAATACTCAATAACAAAAAAACTCCACCCACAGCTAGTGCATTTGCGCAGTCTTTCTCCAGTGTCCTTTTCGACGCAGCTGGAACACTTACCTCTAGGTTTTCCATCTACTTTTGGTATTTTATTGCTCTCATGCTTTTTGCTAGCTTTCTTTCTTTTCTTTCTAAATCTGTCTTTCGGCTTAAACCAGAGAAGCTACCAAACCCTTAAAATCACTTTCCACATTACAACTCTATCATCAACTTAGTTAATGGTGTCTTCATCTTATGTAAGTGATAGTCCACAGTAAACTATGAAAGATATCAAATAAAGAACTCAATACCATGTCAAACTCGGTCTCCTTGATAGATAGTTGCACACGCTCTCAGCCATGTTTGAAGTGTACAATCATAGTCAGGCTATAAAAACTTCCCAGGCACTCTTCAAAGGAGACCACGAGTTTTTATTTAAATACACTTTATTCCACTCGATATTTTTAAAATAATAGATTTTAATGTCAAATAATTACCAACGATTCACATTATTCAAACTAACATACAGTTCAATTATTACAATATTTTCATACAAAAACGCTTAATCTAAATTAAGTTAATCAAGAAAAAATCGTTCAATGATATTCATCATATTCATATTATCACGAACACTCTCATAAGTAAATATATATATATATATGTAATAATATCAAGAACGATAATATTTCAAACAATAATTTAAAATATTCGTAAAGTGATAAATTAACAATTATTTGCGGTCCAAAAACGATTCAGGAATTAAATAAAAAAACTAATTGGACACAAAACCAATATTTAATCTAGATCTCCAACCCAAAAAACTATAGGGATCCAATAGTAGCAATCCAAAAAATAATAGGACTCTGTCATCGTATCTGTAAAAATTAATTAATTCCAAACTCGACTTATCATGACCCAATTCGGAAAAAAATGGGGCAGCAGCAATTTGATGTCGGCATAAAAATAAATTAATTTTTGTTTGCCGTAATTATTGAATTCTTCATCGTCTCGTTCTCCAATCTTTAATCAATTTACAAGATTCAACAATTACAAGAATTGAAAAATTACATAAATATTATGTTTCTTAGGTTCGCGATTTTGAATATAATTGAAAAGAAAATTAAATCAAGATGATGAAGTAATCTACATATCTTGTTACAGACTCAAAATAACAAATTACATCAAGAACTAGCCACAAATAATTGGATCACAGTTTTAAATTAATCAATCATTCAATCAAACATACAATAAATTATTCTTAAATGCAACTCGACTTGACATGCAATCAAAATTCAAAAATAAAAAGCACGTGAACGATCTATAGATTACTCTGATACGAGTTGTTGGAATGTGAATGTAGAATTACCTGAAAATACTTAAATAGTCACCCTACCCATTTTTCAGGGCGACAATCCCAACACGAATACATATTCTCTACATCGTTCATTATCAAGTTCCCAATTCACCGAGATATTTGACCATCAAATTGATCTCACCCATTGGTGAATCAAAGAACCATTACAATCACGAAAGGATATACATAACCTTGTCAAGAGATTTAGATGAAATACACAGCGATCAAGTGGAATTTAATTCCCCGCACAATTATGCTATCGAATTAAACTCGACATATGATCCCTTCAATACATTCCAAGTGTATTAGTGTCACCTATATTTTTGTGATAAGAACAAATCGTAAATCCAAATAATGAATGGATCAACACAACTTTCTAGTACAAGGTGTCAACCCTTATGTATCGGTCGTGAACAATTATTTATTATCAAAATAAAAGTTGTGTCACACTGTATTTCTCTACGCAAAATAACTGTATTGTTACCAATGTGCGGCTTTAATATGAAAGGCTCAATGAGTCATTATATTTGATAAAAAGCAAATATGGATATGTAACGTGTGAAAGCAAGAACCTCTATAAGCATTAGAAAATGGATATGTAAAGAACGATGTTTGATACATAAACATGGAAGGGAATAATTTAAATTATTCACATCCCAAGTAAAGTAGGGTCCCGATTAGAGGATTTGTCGGGATATTTAAGTTACTTAGTAGCATGCTATTATATGTGACACAAGATATGAACCTCGTTTAGTAAGCCTTGCCAGTTGCCACCTTCAACTTAGATTAAAAAATAAAAATAGAAAAATGTTAGCTTAGAATGAAGGTTTGCTGTTCTAAAGCAATATTTGGCAAGCAACCAAAAATTGAGAAGTTTTATTTAAATCAAAGACTTCTTAGAATAGTCTGAACTCAATCACAACAACTAATTGAACTCTTGACTATGAATTTCGTTTTAATAAAGATTTATGGTGATCTTTTATTTGATGAAACCATCATGTAGGTTGATTGCACATGCACTTTTTTCGTTAGTTATTTTATCTATGTCAATTACACGTTAAGATAGCATTGATTTTGCTTCATTACTGTATCTAGCTACCATAAGGTGCTTTTGATCTTTTAGACTGCCAACACGAATACAATTTGATCTATTGTGGAAAAAATGATAATTTTTTTCAACAAGTCCCCGATTATTTGATGCTATCCATTGGCTGTCAAATTGAAATAACATCACATTGTGATTTATATAAACATGCATTTTTACCCGATATTTTGTTGAGTAGAACTAAGATACTCCTATTCCTAAAAAATAAGGTATATTCCTTGTGCCAACTCTCTTTATTTTGTGATTACACTTGCACTTCTACTGGGTAGTGTGTCCATGTGTTGTGGTCCACAACTTAGCTTGAAATTAATGTCCATAACGACTATTGGGGATGAAGAGAGAGCTTAACTTGACGTGTTTAATAGTTGACCATAATGACAAGAAGTTCATATGTCGAACACAAGACTTTAGCAATTGAATTTTGGGAAACCATGTTATGTATAGGGTAGTTTGAAAGCTTCCCACCAAAGTAGGCGACAACTCAAGTTCGTTTGGTTAGATAACGTAGGAACCGAAGGCAGCAGCATCAGACAGTGGCGTGTAATTCAATTTATTGCGAGGGCAATATCTCCAAGGTCCTGTATCTATTGGAGTTTAAACGTTATGGACTTGCTATTGAAGATGTTAGATTCAATACGGATCAAAGAGCGTCCTATGAAGGTAGGGAACATCAGTTATGAAAATTATGATTGCTCGACCAAATAAAAGGGCATGGTTGGTGAGCAGCCAATTGGCCTCCCCCTCTTCTATTCCCTTGAAAGGACAGCCTTTTTTTATCGTGAATATCTGAATTGGTTGTTCGTTGTTCAAGAATTCTTGTTTCGACATTTTATATCATCCATGCATAGCATATAGATCTAAGATTTCAATTCTTCCGTGTTTTAGAAAGAGGTTGGCCTCACACCTTTTTCTTAAAGCAATAGATTATAAAGGTCATTATTAGCAGTAATCTGGACTCGAATTGGATTCTTGATTTTGCTCATGAGTGAGCAAGTCTCTATCTCCTCTTGGGGGGTTTTTTTCCCCCTTGAATAAACAATTAGCTCTTTGATTTGTGATTGACTCATTGAGGGTGCAATGGAAGTGTGGGATGATGAAAGGATTGGAGTGTCAAAACGAAAAAAAAATCAATTCTTGTATACCTGGATTTTGGGTAATATGCTTGATTTTCAAAGAAGGTAATGACAATAGACGTGTAGAATATTTTTGTGATAGGTGAGTAATATTTGTAACCTTTTTGAGTGAGTGAATAACTAAGAAGACATTTGATGGCTGTTGGATCAAGCTTTGCTTCGATGTTGCTGATGCATATAAACGAATGTTTTACAACTAAATTTCTTTAATGGTAAGGATGAGATGGTTCGAATATTTGGGTAGGAGAGGAAAAACACTTAGCAAGGTGTTTGGAATTTGAGAACTTTAGATGACATTCTATTAACGAGGTATGTAGCTGAGAGAAATGCTTGGGACACTACGAGGAGGCATCTATTTTTCCATCCTGCCACTTTGCTTTGTTGAGCAGTGTATCAATACAAGAACTTTGATGAACTACTCCACGATCCATTGAAGTAATCTCTGGCATTATTCGTGCTTAATTTTTTATGAAATTGTATTTGGATCATCCTGTTGAAGTTTTAGAAAATCATGCTCGCTTTTAATTTTTATTTCAATAGATTTGTCCAAGTTATTCGGGTGCAATCATTAATAAAGAAAACAAACCTCCAAGTTCCTGAAATGTTGTTGACCTTATAGAATTTCCTTTATATAACTATGAATGATTGCAAAAGGACGATAAGGTTTGTATCCTTGAATGGAGTAATTGGTTCTCACATGTTAAGATAATTGACACACTTCAAATTGGAAAGAATCAAATTTGATATTATTGAACAAAGTTGAAAAACAATCTTTTTAAATATCGAAAATTGGGATGTCTTAATGTATAGTGCCTTAACATGATTGCACTATTATAATTAGGCAAAACAGAAAATGAAACACTACTTGCACCTTGAGCTTGTTCTCTCGGATTATTAGGACNCGAGATTACTTATAAAAAAAAAAACTATTATAATTAGGCAAAACAGAAAATGAAACACTACTTGCACCTTGAGCTTGTTCTCTCGGATTATTAGGACAGTTAAGAAAACAGAGTTCCGCTCATTTCTTAGCATTGCCAATCATCTTTCTCGAAACAAAATCTCAAAATTTACAACGATTTGGGGGAGAAATTAGTAACACAATTTAAATCTTCGGTGAGTTTGCTAATGGACAAAAAATTAACATCAAATTAGGAAACAAGAACACGTATCATATGGTCAATAGGTGATAGGAACCGATCCTATCCCTGCTATTTTTAATAATGATCCATAAGCAATTCTAACCATGAGATTTCCATAACTAGGGTTGTATGTAGTGATTAGTTTAGCATTATTGGTCAACCATATGACGAACCAGAGTCTAGTCTACAACCCAAGGTCTTCCTTGCTTTTTTCACCGTTTGTCTAAAGGCTGATATGGAGGTCCACGTACAACAATGGAATCGATCCTATAAATTATGATTTATCAGCAATTCGAACCATGAGATTTCCAAAACTTGGGTTGTATGTAGTGAATATTTTAGCATTATTGGTCGATAACCATGACTAGCTGCATTCTACAATCCAATAGTTGCGTTCCTTCTTTTTTAAGCGTTCCGGTGAGGCTCTCGACAGAAATAGGAGAGGATGTTATTTAGTGACTGGACATCTTTGGAATAAGCTCAATCTGCTCTTTGCTAAAAAAATATAATCTCAAAGGGTATCGTCTCCTCATCGATGGTCATGAAACCTTGCCTTTGGGAAGCGTTCTTGATTCAGTTTGTTGGCTTCCTATGTATCTTCCAGCATATATCCGTGTTATGGCCCCGATTTGTGACAGTGATCACACCAAGGTCTCCCTAATCTAGCAACCACTTCCTAATCTCTTTATTCAGAAATAGGAAACTAAATAAGGAAAAACGTAATCTAAAGGTAAAAAGAGCAACTAATCCCTAAACTTTGGGATTTATAACCGGAATTTAACGCTTGTTATTATATAGAATTATAGACGCCTGAAGCCCATGCAAACAATAAGAAGTTATGCCCAAAGCTCAGTATATCTTCACATATATTCTAGTTTGTCTGAAATATTTTGAAAAATTGCTTGCTTTGTAGACATATATAGGTAAATAATCTTGAATCTTTCAGCAAACTTTCGTTAAGAGATCTGCACTTATTTCCAGTCCAATATATTATTGTTACTTCGCATACCTCGAGAACTTCCAGTTCCTGTCATTGCATTGTGATTATTGTACCTCGTTTGCTAATACGTAAATATGTTCTTGTTTTCAGTACTGTATTCAGCTAATCTTAATTATCAGGTTATCTGAGATCCTGCAACCTTTCCACAGCCGTGTTGATGCAGAACCAAGTGCATCAGCAAATGTTTGTGAGACAAAGGTTAATTTACCTTCTCAATAATTGTTTGTTACAACTTATTTAATACCTTGGTTAGGATCACTATGAGTTACATGTCAACCTATTTGTATATATATTAAATAAATATGACAAGGTTTGTTACTATTTTCTGTCAAGGGGCATCTCCACGACCGTTTTGACAATCTGGAACTATTGGTTCGAACTATAACTTTGTGATGGAATTATTTGAAAGATGGTAATGGAAAAGACTGTCCTAGATGTGGCCAAGTATTTTAGAAGGATTGGTTGCTTCATGTATGACCTTTATTCCTACCTCACTGTCCACCTTCAACTTAAAAAAAAAAAAAAAAATAACTAATTGAACCATAGTCCCAATTTTTTTAAAAAAACACAAATTAATTCCAATTAAATTATTAAAAGGGTTATTCGCACGTAATGTTCTTATATTTCACTATTATAGCGAAAAATGTCCCTACCTTTCATTTTTTTTTTTGACATTTTCACACTTAATTACATCTTTGATTGTGCAAATCATCGTTTCTATCCATTTTCATCCAATTTCTCAATAAAGAGCTGTGAAATGATAAACACACACTCCTATTTAAATTAAAAAATAAACTTTTTTCTAATTTCTAATAATTTATTTAGGTCTCGTTGGAATTTTTTTTTTTTATTTTTTAATAAATAAATTTAGGTGGGACTCATTTGCACTTTTAAAAAAAAAAATTAATTTCTATATTTTTAATAATTTATTTGGGACTCGTTGCACTTTTTATAAAAATTGGAACTATGGTTGCAATTAATTATTTACCTTTTTTATTTAAATATAAGGATATATTCATCATTTTCAGCTCTTTATTGAGAAATTGAACAAAAATGGATAGAAGTGATAGTTTGTACAATAAAAAGTGTAATTCAGAATGAAAATGTCAAAACAAAATGAAAGGCAGGGACGTTTTTTGTAATAATAGTGAAAGGTAAGGTTATTATGTTTTAATTACCCTTTTATCATTTACGCTTTTTTTAGGACAATGGTTACAATTAGTTCTTTTTTTGTTTTATTTAAAGACAAGGTTATATTCGTCATTTTACAACTTTTTAATTGAGAAAATACATAAAAATGACTTTTTGCGTAATGAAAGGTGAAAATAAGGGTGAAAATGCTAAAAAATGAAAGGTAAAGACGTTTTCCACAATAATAGTGAAAGGTAGAGAGACCTTATGTGATAATTACCCTTGTTGAAAGTAAAAAAAAACTGTTCATGCAGGGTGATTTTACACACACATACATGAAAATGCTAAAAAATGAAAGGTAAAGACGTTTTCCACAATAATAGTGAAAGGTAGAGAGACCTTATGTGATAATTACCCTTGTTGAAAGTAAAAAAAACTGTTCATGCAGGGTGATTTTACACACACACACACTTTGAAATAATATTGCTGCACACTGTATAGTTTGAATCAATTAGGTTCTATTTGTTGTTCATACTTTCTCAGACAGATCTTTTCGATATTTTCATGGCAGGAAAATTACTCTAACTATGCAGGTTTCCTAACATGCCGAGAGCTTCTGCAACTAGTAGAAAGGTAATATTTTGTCCCTTTACTTCCCTTCACAGTAGCATCGTGCCTGATTTATTTATTTATTTTTCTTTTTTTTTTATCAGGGGCCTTGAGGAGCAATATGTTGACAAGTTCAGTGTGACTGACCTTGAACGTTTGGAGAAGCAACTCGAGGCTACACTAATACGAACGAGATCTACAAAGGTTGATTCCCTTCCACTATTCCTTTCAGCATCTTAGACTCCTAAATATGAGCTCAAGCATATATGGTTTCCTCTTTTATCTTCTTTCATTTTTCTTTTTCATGGGCTGGAAAAGCTCAAATTGAGAAAGGTGTTGAATCCCAGAAGAATATATTCTACAGAAGAGGGGAGGTAGAGTAAAATTATATGAACTGGCTTGGTTGTCAATGATTTGATTTCATTGGATATTCCAATTGGATGCCGTGGAAGGAGATATTAAGGTTCATGAGGGAAACAATAGCAACCTTCATTGCCTTAACGGTATAACAGACACAAACTAGAGAGTTTGGGCAAAGGATAAATGTTTCAAGTGGACAAGTTTTATTAATTGAAAATCAATACTCATTCATAGATAAAGTATGGGATAGGATTTCATTAATTCGAGTTGAATTGAATTGAGTAAAATACTAATAAATTTTTTGAAAGCTATTTATATAAAAAAGCTAATGATCCAAAGAGATTCTATTTTTCTCCTAGAATTGTTGTGGCGGAGGTTAGACCGGTAAACTCAAATTAGATGGTAGCAGACGTTAGGATGGTGTTACGCCTTGCCACAGAGGCTTCGGTCAAAGTGTCACGTCGCAGTACACGTGGAAAGGAAAGTCAACAAAGACCCAAGTGGTCGAAAGCAAATAAGTCAAACGAAGGCTAAAGTTCATATGCCGAAACACTGTCTGAATGGCCGAAACTGTAAACCGAAGGCTACATAAGAAATCAATGAAGAAGTCGAAGCTCTTCACATAGAGGACCACCAATACAAAGCTCCCTTTGACAGAAGCCCTTAGTTCATCCGAAGTCCTTGGAGCTGAAGTTGTCACTTACAAGATCTGTAGACAATCTTTAGGAATAATTGATGTAACATTTGTAATAAAGAAAGTCTGGTGTGCCATCCTAATGTATAGCGCGGCTGACCCGTTGTCAATATATTTATTGTATGAGAGACTTAGTGATACGAGGCTTCAGTCTAGGAGATGAGGTCACGTGGTTCTAATCCAACGAACACCACGTTGGCCAAAATACTATAAATAGGTAGTCTCTGTAAATGGTAAAGGATTTTTGGGGATCTTGATTTTTTGGATAGTCATTTAAATACCAAATCCAATACTCTCCTTGTTCTATACTTGTTAGTTTCCAAAATTAGTTACATTTTCCTAGAGATTGTTTATTAGTGCAATCATTATAATCACTATCGTCGGTGCCCGAACATTTATGTCTCGCGTCGTAAAGTATCTTCCCCATTCACGTGTTCTCCTTCTCTCACCAGTTGTCCGGTCAAAACATGCCGCAATGTGCTTGAATTGGCATGGGTGGGTCCGACATCTGTTGTCCACCTTTGTGTTACGTTTTTTGGATCAAAAGATTGATGCCGTTTGTGGAAAACCAGACATTTTAACCACGAAAAGCCGGTGGGAAAAAGGTAGTTTACTCTCACAGTGAAGTGATTTTCAAACCTTTGAAAAAAAAGTGTTCTTGAAGAAAAAACCGTAGAAAAAGTCCGAATATAAACCATTCGATTGGAAGCTAGCCTAGGAATATCGTTTGCCTAGAAAATTTTTATCACCACAAGTTCAAATAATGAAAGAACTACCCCTCGAAGGGCTACGGAAAACCCTGAAGAAGTAGAACTCTCGCATGATGTCCCGACTACTCACCATAGACCTCACCCGCATCATAGACAAGGTGGGTCTAGGATAGCTAAGGGATGTGTGGCCACAATGGCAGCAAATATGATAGATATAACCCAGCAGAACATAAACATGGATGAACTGCTAAGAAGCATGCATGGCCTAGGAAGATACCCAGTCCATCCAGATGAAGTCCAAGGAAATGCATTCCACGACCCCTCGCAAGGAGGTTACTACCACGGCGAAGAGGAGGTCCAAAGCCAAATTGTTGACTATCCATACTACACAAGGAATGAAGCTCCCAAGGAAAGATGGGGTTGATACATCCACCAATTATGCCACTAACCAAGCTACCGAGGGCCCTTACAACTTTTCTCCAAACTACGACCTGAAGGACATACCCCAGAGGTCGAGAAGCGTCTTTGACGACTGAGCCCAGGGCTGCCTAGGAATAGGCAGGCTCAACCTCTCCCTGCACCTAGAAATAGACAACAAGAACTTAACCCAGTTTGAAAGGCATGAACTAAGATATATGACGAAAGACCTCGAAATCCTCCCTCAAGAAATAGGCGTAGAGAGGAACAAGCTAAGAACCAAGCAGGACTTTCCCAACCACCTCCAGAAACTCAAGTTGGGGAAGATGAAGACTCAAATGGTCCACAAAGGTCTTGCGATCTTGACGACAATTATGACAACTAACCATTTTCACAAAGGATTAGGAATGCCTCTATACTAAACCACTTCACGCTTCCTAAGATCCCCAAATATGATGGAAAGGGCGATCCTGCGAAGTATCTCAATAGCTTCAAGACACATGAATCTAAGAGAAGCCACCCCACCATGGTGTAGAGCATTCTACTTAACCCTGGGTGGAGCAACTGAAGTATGGTAGACTAGGCTTCTGGAAGGAAGCATCTGAAGTTGGCCAGACTTTAAGAAGACTTTCCTAAAGCGCTTTACAACCAGTAAAAAAGGTGAAGGGCCAATACAGCGCTTACAAGACATGAGACAGCAACAAGGCGAGTCATTGAAAAGCCTCTTATCCCGTTTTACCGATGAGATGACCTACTGTGTGCAAGTGATAATTAGGAAAGCTTTGACAGTCGTAAGGGAAGGACTGGACATGAACTATCTCTTCTAGAGAGATGTGCAAAACAAAGACTCTACTAACTATGATGCCTTATGGAAAATGATAAGACGTTAGATCATCAATGAAGAATTGAGAGATCACAGAAAAAGGACAAACCAAGGACTCCCACCTCTTCAAAAGCAAAGAGAAAGAGGCTCAACCTCACATTTGATGGATCACCAGATCGGACAGGCAATCTCTCTCAATCCAAGACAAGTGTTGGCCAAAGCAACTTTAAATGCAATGCCTAATTTGGCTTACAAGGAAGTGAATCTTGGTACTAAAATATACCAAGGCAGACCCCACTAACATTTTCCCCAAACAGGGAGAGAAAAGGGACGAGGCGCTGAACCTAGAAATAGGGACGAAGCGATCCTCTATTGCACATACCATCAATCCTATAGCCATAGCACAGCTGGGTGCAGAGATATTGCTATGTACCCCTAAAACAATAATCAATGGAGAAATAGGAGCCTCCAAAAAAAGGGTCCTCCTAGGGCGAACCGACAACCCAGGAATGATGAGTCGAGGCATCCTAATAGAGGCAACATTCCCTGAAAAAGGGACAACAATGGGAAGAGACCTAGGGACGATCAAAGGTAGAGAAGTACCCCAGCTGATATTAGCTGTGAACCCATCAGAGAGATTGATACAATTTTTGGAGGCCCGTATGTTAGGGTATAATCTAGAAACTCCCAAAGAAACTACGCAAGGTAAGCAAGGGACCTCCCCATGGCGAGCTTCATAGTAAACAACCGACCCTCCACCGAGAAAAGGGCTTAACCCATCACCTTTTCCCAAGACGATTCAGTTAGCATGCATTATCCACATTGTAATGCCCTAGTAGTGAGGGTCGTTGTAGCTCGCGATGGCCTAAAAAGAATGTTAGTATATAATGGAAGCTCTGTAAACATCATCTTTAGAGCCACATTTTATTATGTTTGTGTTACGCCTCGCCACCGAGGCTCCAGTCAAAGTGTTACGTAGTAGTTCACGTGGAAAGTAAAGTCAACAAAGACCCAAGTGGTCAAAAGAAAAAGTCAAACAAATGCTGAAGTTCATGTTCCGAAACACTGTCTGAATGGCCAAAGCCGTAAGCCGAAACACTACATAAGAAATCAATGAAAAAACGGAAGCTCTTCAAATAGAGGACCACCAATACAAAGCTCTCTCCAACAGAAGCCTTTTGTTCATCTGAAGTCCCTGGAGCTGAGGTTATCTCTTACAAGATCTCTAAACAATTTTTAGGAATGATTGATATAACGTTTGTACTAAAGAATGTCAGGTGTGTCGGCCTAATGAATAGAGCGGCTGAGCCGATGTCAATATATTTACTGTATGATAGACTTAGTGATGTGAGACTTCAGGAGATGAGGCAACGTGGTTCTAATCCAACGGACACCACATCGACCAGAATACTATAAATAGATGATCTTTGTAAATAGTAAAGGATTTTTCGGGATCCTGAATTTTTGGATAGTCGTTTGAATACCAAATCAAACACTCTCAAGAACACATATTGCTTGTTCTATACTTGTTAGTTTAATCCTAAGTTACATTTTGCTGGAGATTGTTTATTAGTGCAATCATTCTAATCTCTATCGTCGGTGTTCGAACATTTCTATATCACGTCGTATAGCGTCTCTCCCGTCCACGTGTTCTCCTCCTTGTGCTAGTTGTCGGTCAAAACGCGCCGAATTCTGCTTGAATTGGCGTGGGTGGCCCCGACATATGTTGTCCACGTTTGGGTTACATTTTTTGGGGTCAATAGTTGGTATACTCAGATTAAATGGTGTCCAATTAAGGATGAACAATGTATAGAAAAAATAGAATCGCCAAGTTTTGAACATCTTATAATTAAAAAGAAAACAGTGTGTGGAGATAGAAAGGAGGGAACTTTTATCCGAAGCAAAGACAGTTTGAAGCCACATATAGGGAAAGGTGTAAATAAGTTGCGTATGTGGAATTAGGCTTTTGTTGTAAAAAGAAAATGATAGCCAGGAAGGGACATTGATCAAAAACTTCACGGATTCATTTTTGGGGTAACCTGGAAAAAGGATCTTAGAAAGCAGACTTTGAACGCTGATATAACAAATTTGGAAGCATGACATCTGTAAATGATGAACTCTGATTGATGTTCTGTTTCGAAATTAGAACCTAGCTTTGGCAGCTTTTATAACCGGAGTGAAAATAGTCCTCGGGTAAAATAACAAGTTCGGGGAAAGATTTAAAACTATTTCTGGGTTCCAAACTGGATTAACCAAAAACTAGCTTAGAAGTGTGTAGAAGATATTACTGCTAAGAGGGTTGCGGAGGTGGCACAAGTCTGAGATTAGGCAACTGATGAGGTTTCACATGAAATAATTATCAGGCATGACATCTAATTCTAGTAATTTGTTCAACTTCGTGAACTGATTTACCATTTGTCAAATCAAATGGCAAGACAGAATGGCTAGTGAGTTCAATTCGTGACTGTTCTTCTATGTTGATGATATAATCAGCTTTTGTTCAAGTTAGGTGTGAGCATTTCAAGTTTCAACTCAAGTGATCTGTGCCTTCAATAACATCGATGATTTATCACTTGTTTCTCTTGGGACCCTAAGCTGAATGGTCATTTAGAGAGGAAGATAGTTCAGAGTTCTATGAGGCTAATATTTATGTATTAAGCTCCACAGAGCCGGCCTTTCACATGCATGGGACCCGCCTCATTAAAAAATACCCCAAAAATACCCACCCCACCCCTGTTTGTGTGTGTTCGGTAGGGGTTCTCCCTGTACACCAAGAGGAGTCCAATATTTATACACTAATGAGAGAACTCCTAGACTAGACAAATATCATATTACTGTTCAACAGAACATACAACTGTTTAAGAAAAAATCATGATGCAACAATATTCATGCAATTCGATGTTTTTACTGCACAAAAAAAAAATGTCATCAAAAGTATATGGAAGTAACAAGTATTGGTGTCTCTCCCAAATAGGGGTTCAATCCGAATATATATAGCTAGAACTGCTTACATGATTGCTTTTTTGGGCAGGAGAACTTGCTGCCAGAAGAGAACAGGCTTCTCAGGGAGAAGGTAAACAAAGTTGATAAATCCAACCTTAGAGCAAAAATAATGATAACAAATGAGTTTCTAAAGGAAAATAAATGCTCAAAAAAAACTTTTCATTGCACTTACAGGTAGGTGGAAACGAGATGGATGAGAGGACGAACAGGATGCTTACGGATCTCAGTGTTCTCCCATATACTCCAATGTTGGGTGAACAGCAACATGTATTGCTCGATTTGCTTTGAATGGAGATTGACAATTCCCAATGCCGACTGAAACAAAGCAACTTTATCAGTAATAAGTTTTCGTCTAGATTCTTGGTGAATAATCTGTACTGCATAAGCCCTCATGTGATTGGAACCTTGCATGCTAGTCCTGGAAAGACATAATATCTGTGTCTCTGTTTGTACACACAAGTTTCTCCTATATCAATAAGCTTCTGTGTTATGGTAAAAAACTATTATGGATTTGGATGTCAATTTTATTAGTTACCCTACTTTGTGCGTGTTTGGCAAAAGCTTAGCTTACTATTTAAGCTGTCAAACCTTTTATCACACAGCAAGACCAACAATTTATAAGCACTTACTGCATCTACTTTGTCAATATCCAAAAGAGATGCGGAGCATTCTCTACAAAAGATTGAAAAATAACCAACTGTCGAAATAAATGCTTTTTAGATTACTTTTGAGGTTGAACTATTTGGAGTACCCTACTACTAACACGACTATGGTGTACTGTACAATCAAAACTCAGACCTTGTTTGGCCTCTATTAAAATTTATATACATTTTTTTCTTTTTTCTTTTTTCTTTTCAACCACGTATTCAATTGCACATAAATAAAAAGTTTTTCCTTCTATTTTTAATCGCATATTTTCCTAAAAATTGTTATTTCAAAATATATTATTTCACGTAAACAAAAAGTTTTTCTTTTTCTTTTTAACCACACGTTTTCCTAAAAATTGTTATTCCAAAATATATTGGATGTGTTTGAACCACGTTATTTTGGAAGAATATATTCTGAAACAGTAAATTGATGGAGAATGTGTGGTTGAAAAAGAAGGAAAAGTTATTGATGAAAAATATTATTTTATTGAATATTGTGTGGTTAAAAATGAGTAGAAAAATAAAAATGAAAATTTTAATGTCTACCGCATTATTTCAAAAATCTCATTAAATATGCACTTGAGTCTTGACCAGAACAGCCGGTATGTTGAGGTTATTGCTGTTTCCAGAATGATCCACGACGAAATGAATCGTTCATTCCTTACTGGTTTTTAGAGAATAAATAGTTGAAGAGTGGAGAAAATTTACGAGTCCAGTAAAATGTACTGGTAGAAAATGATTTTCAAAAAAAATTTATCCCATACAAGAATGATCCAGAACCAGTGAGATTTCCAAACCCACCGCTTTCTACTACTTTTGGAAAGACAGAATAAAGTCACCCAGCCCCAACCCCCACCCAGAGAAGCAGGGAGAAGTGAAGAAAATCAAAAGAAGCAATAGAATATCAATTATTCATATACACCGCCTTCCATTTAAGATTTGTAATTCGTATTGTATCTACTTTGGGAAAAACAGAGAATAAAGTTACCCCAACCCCACCCCGGAGAAGCAGGAAGAAGTGAAGAAAATCAAAAGAAGCAAATAGAACACCAATTATTAACAAAATTATATTGAATGAAAAGAAAGAGTATTGCATGGCATGCAATATGGAAATTAAAAAAAAAAAAATTAGCTGCTTGCATTTTATTGCCTTACAGAAGCTTCTCGCCGGAGAAAATGGCTGCCGATAAAATATAATCTATACTGCCCACCGCATATTGACACATCACACATGGCATAGAGACCCACGGGATATTTTACTCTCCGAGGCATGGTTTTCCAACAATTTTCAGATTTGCACTGAAGATTTATGAGAAAATTGTGGGTTTTCTTCAAGGGAGTGAAGAAGTACCCGTAGTGAAACAAGCCTGTGATTCTCAGGAAGAGTTTGCCTTTTGGCTTACACCACTTCTATTCTGTGGGCTTAGTTTTATATTGTCTTTTTCAGATGAAGAAACAGTGGTACTGATTACCTTATAAGGCTACTGATGGAATGGATATATTTGGAATTTGGATTATTCTTGTGCTACATAATTTTCTGCATAAGCTTGATCCTTGGAATTAATGGAGTAGATATGGAAGAATGTAAAATTTAATGTAATTCAAAATGTACATATGGTTATAAAAAAAAAAAATTGATTTACGTGTAAAATTATTGTACGGGAGAACGTACGATTAAAAATGAGTTTTTTCATTAAAAAAAAAAAAAAATAGGAGTCAAATATAGACTTAATTCACGTATCTAATTAACATACAATCGAGTTCACATTTATCTTCTGCGAGTTCTTATTTAACCATTGTTTGGTACTCATTATTTTCAAAATACATTTGTCTCTCTTCTTATGCTACAAGTACAGAAAAAATTGACGAAATTTTTACAAAACAATTAAAATTAAAGTTTAATTTTGACATTGACCTTTAAATTATAACGAAACTATAATTTAAACCAAACAAGCACTGAGCCCCCGTTTGGTACACATTAAAATTTTCATTCTCATTTTATACTCATTTTCAACTACACATTTTTCAATAAAATATTATTTTCCATCACATCAATACATTTTAATTCTTTTTAAATCACACATTCTCCATCAATTTACTGTTCCAGAATACATTCTTCTAAAATAATGTGGCTCAAACACATCTTGAGACATAGTGGTTAAAGGCGTCTTCATGCTACTATTTCTAAACAAGAGAGCGACCTCATATAACTACATCCTGACTAATTTTCTTAATAATCAAGTGTATCTCAGTCTATAAATTTGTCCTTAGACATCCGGTGCTCAGGGCTCCCAAGGTGGTAATCACCGTCCACTCTTTTTGTCGAAAAACTTGCTATGCTAGATGAGTTGCAATTGTGAGAGAGGATGAATACGAGGCATGGAAGTGTTATACCGTGGCCTTAAGGATGGCACCTCACATGACACAAGCATAGGAGGCCTTGTTTACAAAACATTTTGCCGAGTACGAAGAAAGGTTTCTTAGAATTTTGGAACAAGTATGACAAGTGATGAACATTCGTAGCACTATTCAGGTCACAAGTTTAACTATCCAAAGATAAAGCATTCATATGTCAGACTTGGTATATGAAAGCATTTGTAGTTATCAAATCAATAAAATCATCACAAATGAATGAAAAAGACAAGCTCGCATGAGTTTTATGGGCCTAAGACTTGAAAATTAAGCATAGATCAATCAATCTAAACCTTCCAGTTGATAATAATGAGGGAGATTTGAATTCAAATGAATAGCATAATTTTGATGCAATAATTAAGGAAGTTCATGTCTTTAGAAGATCAATCGTCTTATTTTGTCAAGTTAGAAGACTTCACTTTAAGCCAGAGAAAGTATTTGCAAGAGGTCAAAGGTCGTGTGGGAAGTTCACAACAATATGAGACTGAATAGAAGAGCTCTAATGTATAGAAAAATCTAACACGGCTAAGTTATTTTACAAGAAAGACATTATTCACTTAGAAATCTAGCAAGTGACATCCACCTTCTTTAAGAATGGTATGCCTAAAAATCCCAACAAACAACGATTTTGGTATATCGTCTTTAAAAGTTAACATATTAGATGAAATACTTTAATCTCTTTATAAATTCTAGACAATCCGTATTTAACTAATATAGAGATTTAGTTCGTACATGCTGAACAATCATCATTCGAGCAAAGTGCCACATCATGCTGACCTATGCATGACCTAACCCCACTTGAGCAATAATACCTTATATCTGTCTTAGGCTATATTGTCTTCACTACTCGATGGCACCATTATTAATAGATACTACGTTTGCTTATTTTGATGGACAATGAATTTTGATACTATTCCCACATCCTAAAAGTAAGTAGTAGTGGAGTTGGTTTAAGAAAAATAAACTTGCATGAGAAGAATGCCTAAAGAGGAAAACAGCTGGATTCGCCAATTCATATATGCGACGAATAGTATCCTTATCATGGTGGTCCATAAGTATTCTTCTTGGGAATTCTTTTTTTATATTTTTGTAATTTAGCCTATGTTCGATACATATTAAAATTTTCATTCTCATTTTTTTACTCATTTTTAACCACACATTTTTCAATAATGTTATAAAAGAGAGAAAAGAGAAGAGAGAATAAAAGTCAATAGACTTGTGTATTTTATTGAGAATTAAAATCGGTATTTATATGGTCTAAAATGAAAGTTACAGTTGAAATGAAATACACATTTTGAACTATATAATACTTATCTATGTATCATGATAATATTAAATAATTATCAATAATTATCTCATTATTTTACAACACTCTCATTTGATGATTATTTGTACAATAATTGTCTCGTTAAAATCTTGTTATTTTGGACTATTAAATATAAATGATGTCTCATTAAAACCTTACTAGGAAAATTCAGTGGGATAAAATCTTAAGCGAAAGAAAAAGAGTACAGCTACTCTCCTGATGTTGATCACTGAAAATCTTTGAGTTGACGTATTCCAATCTTGTGAACCAATTTCTTAAATGTAAATGTTGGCAGTGCTTTTGTAAATAAATCACATTGTCACTTGAACAAATTTGTTGAATATTGATGTCGTCATTTTTCTAAAACTCGTGTGTATGAAAAAATTTTGGATAAATATATTTCGTCTTGTCACATTTGATNCCTAAATTCATTCTTCCAAAATAATATCTATCAAACACATATGTTTCTCTGCTAATTTTGTATAATTAGTCATTGTACCTGTAACGACTCCAGAAAATTCGTCTCCAACATTTAAAATTGGATTTTTCAATCCGTTTGTTCCTTTTTGAATATTTCATTCGGGATTTTTTTTTTTAAATATTTCATTTGGTTTTTATATAATCTCGTCAACTTTACCGTTAATTTTGTTTGTATTTTTATTTACAACTATTCAAATGTCGATCATTTTTATATATTTTCTTTTAATAATGATTCTGAATAAAATAGGCAACTTTATTGCTTGCTCCGATCTGTCTCTCAACTACCATTGTGTCGTCGACCATCGTAGAATGCTGCAGGCTCCCCAAACTAAAAGTTCTGGCTTCGTCACTTATATTAAGTATAAAATTTGCTGATTAGTTGCGTGTATTTTAAAATTTTAGTTTTTGTCCCTTTTATAGAAAATTATTGTTCTCGTGTTTTATGATTAATATTGATTGTAAACAAAGTAGCATTTTTGCTAATGGCGGGTGTAGTGGCAAAGCCAGCACCCACTACACCCGTCGAGGTTGTGCAGCCGCCTGTGCTGGTTCCGTCAAAATTTATATGTTGAAACTTAGATGCAGATTTGCAGAGTCGTCAGTCGCAAAAAAGAGCAGGGATGAATCGATGGGGAAGCTGATTGGTTGGGCCATTTTAAAAAATAAAAAATAAAAATTGTGAGCCTATTGTTAAGTATTTTTCTTTTTTGGGAAAAATACACTAGTCGGAGGTTTTCCTTTGCCTAGTTCAAAAATGACAAATCATGTTTCAAATTTCTAAAATCAGAATTTGACATATACATACAACTATACATCATATATTTTAATAAATACGGATTATATATAACAGCTTCCTAAAAAACAGCCATGAGATTACATTAATTCCGGATTCTCCGTTTTAACCATATAACCTCTCAAAATACATTAATTTCGTAATGCACCAGATGATTAAAAACCACATATTTGTGAAATTTCCATTTTACAGCCACCGAAAATCTCTTAGGCGCGGTTAATCGGAGGTCAAGATTCGAATATCCAGGTCACAAGTCGAAGAAATCGACTGAGTGAATTCGTGAAGAATTATAGTCTAATCGGATATGTTATTATAAATTCGTTTAATTTCAAAATATTTTTATCTTTATTGAAAGTATCTGTGATATTTTGATTTTCGATGATTGACATGAATGAAACAACTGGAAGTTTGAGGAAATTGACTGAGTGATGTCGTGAATAATCCTTCGTATAATTTTATGTTGTGACCATGCGTGCTGCATGAAGCTGACTGAAACATGCCATCTGACCTGCAATCTGCATTGTAAGAACACGATGTCGTCGTTTTTGCTCTTGGTTAGTCCGAGCTCAGTGTACTGTGTACTTACGTTATTTTTATTACGTGATCTAAGCTATGACTTAATTTGTGACTTACGAAACTACTACATGTGACAGTGACTTGCTGATTTTTGTTAGTGTTCAAATTGCCTTCGTAATATATGGCCTGACTTTGTTCTGGCTCAGAATTATGCCAGTGACCTAATCTGTTACCTATAGTGTGATCTGTGCCATAATGATAATGAACTGTGCCACAGTTCGTGATCTAAGCTGTGACTTAATTTGTGACTTACTAAACTACTACATGTGACTGCGACTAATGAACTGTGAATTGCTGATTTTTTTTTTAGTGTTCAGATTGCTTTAGTAATATATGTCCTGCCTTTGTTCTGGTTCAGAATTATGCCAGTGACCTAGTCTGTTACCTATAGTATGATCTGTGCCATAATGATAATGAGCTGTGACATAGTGTGTGATCTAATTTGTGACTTAATTTATGACTTACGAAACTACTAGATGTAACTGTGACTTGCTTTTTTTTTTTTTGTTGCAGGAATGGAAAACATTCACGTTTGTTTGATAAATGGGTCACAGCTATCTTTGGTGTTGATTGATCGTAACTGCTGTTATGCGAATCTTCTGGACACAGTTATGACAGAGTTCGACTTGGATCCTGCTAAGTACACAGTCATAATGAGTTACGACATTATTAGCAATCTATCTTCGGTCACAATAAAGAATGACAATAATGTGTTCTCATACATAATGTTGAAGGAAATGCATCGGGACCCTTCCAAGTATCCAATTAAAATTGAGGTCACAGCTGTTGAGTGTCTTCAACATCGCATTGCCGTACCATTTCATGTACTCTCTAATGGCAAGGATTTCTCGTTACAAGATTTGTCTACAGAGATATGTGGATCAATAATAGAACCATCATCTCACGAGTTCAAACATGTGGTCACGGTTGTATCAGATGATGACTCTAGAGAAATAGAGAAAGGAATTGTTTTCCGTAACAAGGAGATCTTGAAGCTGAGCTTGTCCTTATATGCAATCCAATAAATGTTTGAATTTGTAGTTGTTCAGTCAGACAAGAAAGACTACCTTGTGAAGTGTATTCATGACGAACGTGATTGGATATGCAGAGCATCAAAGCTGTCCAAAATATAGATGTTTAAAATTAGACACATCGCAGAAGGTCACACATGTGCTTCAAACATTGTATTAGGTACTCACAGGCAAGTGACAAAGTCAGTTGTATCATCTTGCATTAAATACAAATTCACATCATCTCGTACCACATACACTCCAAATGATATACGTAACGACATGTTGCACACATATGGAGTATCTTTGAACTATGTGAAGGCATGGAGGTCACGCGAGGAAACTTTGAAAATGATTAGAGGTGACCCGACAGAATCATTTAGTCATTTATCGAGATTCCTTTCCATGTTGAATGAGACAAATCCCGGGACGGTCACAGGTCTACACATTGATGGTCACAATAGGTTCAAATATTGCTTTATGACACTCGGTGCATCAATTCAGGGATGGAAACATTGCGGCCTATTGTTGTGGTTGATGACACGTATCTAAATGGACATTATGATGGGACTTTGTTCACTGCATGTACACAGGATGCAAATAATAGCATATTCATACTTGCTTTCGGTGTTGGTGATAATGAGAACAACAGATCTTGGTCATGGTTTTTTGAAAACTTGAGGAAGGCATACGGGAATAGAGAAGGGTTGCGTTTTATATCGGATCGTCATAGTAGTATAAAAAATGCAATTGAAAATGTATATCCTGGAGTATGTCATGGGATCTGTTCATATCATCTCCTACAAAATTTGAATTCACAATATGGGAAATCAGGTCACAACATCACGCAAGCATTCAATTCAACTGTTCCGCTTACACCTTGTCAGAATATGAATATCACATGCAACAACTCGACGCAATAATGAGAAGATAAGGGCTTACCTGGTAATATAATACATATTATCTTAAATACTGCTTTCGTATACATCTATTGTTAATTATTTACTATTGTAGGTTGATGTTGGCCCTGAGAAATGGTCACGATTGCACATGCCCACGAACAGATATTCCACGATGACATCTAACATAGTAGAGTCAATTAATGCACTCATTAAGTCTGCCAAGAACTACCTTATCATAGCTTTGTTGGATTCATTGCGTGAAACTGCACAATCTTGGTTCTGCAAACATAGGGAGACCGCGCACATCACTTTTACAACCTTGTCCAGTAAGTATGAGCAGTTGTTAAGGGAAATGGGCACAGATATGAGAAACTTAAGGGTAATCTCTTTATTGTGACCTGAAATTCATATTTGTGACCTAATACATTGTCATAATTTTTCCTGTGACTATATGATTATAATACTTTAGATCGTGAATTGCAGGTTTCTCCAATAAATAAGGCAGCATTTTCAGTTATTTGTGAAAGTAAATCCTTCGTTGTTGACCTAGAACAACGTACTTTCACATGTAGAATGCTTCAAGTTGATCAACTACCGTGTCCACATGCATTGGCTGTGCTTGCAAGTATGAGGATAGATCCATATGAGTACTGCTCATACTATTACACAAGAAAAGCGTACCGGAAGACTTACCAAGGAAGCATTTTCCCTATTGGAAATCCCAATGAATGGATAGTGCCCAAAGAATTCCAGGAAATTGTTGTATTAGCACCTAATCAAAAGAGGAGTTGAGGAAGGCCTACCGAAAAGAGATTCAGATCAGCCTGTGAAGCTAGCATACCTATCAAGTGCGGAAGATGTGCTGAGATTCATCACAACCGCAGAACTTGCACCAGCTTGGTTCCATTAAGTCAGAGCCAGTCAAAAAACAAAGGGAGGAAAAAGAAGTCAAGAGATGGTAGCGACTGACCATAATTCGAGGAATTGTTTCTTTTTTTTTTTCCATTCAATTACACGTGTAATGTCTCAAATAAAGAACATATTAATTCACACTATATCTTTGTTAATTGAGTTGTGACCTCTATTGTGACTTGTGACCTGGTTTGTGACCTATTGCTTGTGATGTGTGACCTGGACTGTGACCATGTATGGGTGCAGTGGAAAACAAATAAAAGATCTGATTGCATATGACCTGCCCAAGGGACCATTTTGTAATATGTATATATGTGACTAAACAGAAAACCTGGACTATGTGCAATACAACCCTGTGACCTACCCCATGACTATTTGACATGAACCTGTTAATATCAAAACAAACCTGAAGCATGTGCAAATTCTTCTATAACATATGCTGTGACTTAACCTGGAAATAATCTGAACAGCAACCTGAGACGTGTTGCAAATGAGTTGTGACCTCTATTGTGACTTGTGACCTGTGCTGTGACCTAATGCAAGGGACATGTGACTTGGACTGTGACCATGTACGGGTGTATTGGAAACCCAAATAAAAGATCTGATTACCTATGACCTGTGAATGTGACCATATAACATTGCAATTAATCTGCAAACATAATATAAAAACCAAACAAATTTGAAGAAATGAACAATCTGATTACATTCAACTGATTTAACATCCCAATTCCACATAGTAAATTTCAAATTTAAAACTACCGAAAATACCAAAGTCTCCTATCTATTACATATTCATATTTAAAATTCATACTACACTTCAACCATCACTCTATGACAATACTCTCTCCTCCAGTTAGCTGCGCCTTATTTTTCCCCTTTTTGACGTCACGATGTTTAAACAGCAACGATGCGATGTCAAGGCGTGCTCTACCGGCATCAAACCTCTTTGGCATTGATCCAATATCATCATGGAGCATGTATTCAGCGTATTTCACGACGTAAATGCCACAGTCATGTCTGAAAATGAAAAAAAAAACAGAATATTAATATGAAACTCCAAGGTATAATGCTGTTACATTCAATGAGGATGTCACAGAACTTACCCATTTTTTTGTTGTAGAAGTGAGAAATCAAGATTCACCTCCAACTCAACCAACTCCTTCCAGATCCCAACAGCTTTCATTAGGTGTGGGATAATTTTAACAAATGGTTCAATTCCAATAAGTACCTTGACATCGTTGTATGTCTTCCTAGATGAATTGAGAACAAGTAACATTCGCTTCTTTAAGTCAAGCATTGCCAGCATCCAGTGTGCTTTATTGGTGGGCAGTATTGGCAAAAGCACGATGTTCACGTCATCCCATGCAGTGCTCAAGGGAATTTGTGCACCTGTAACGTCATCAATCAGGCGTGAATCGTAACCAACTACACCCGGATCATTCTTGAACATTTGATATATGTTCTTTAGTTTAGCCTGGAACAAGGAATCCATTGTAGTAGCTCTGAATTTAACATTTGGTCCATTTCTTGCTAACTGTCGGATATAATAGAAGCACACATCCATATGCTGTTACAATATCATGAAGTTAAACTTTTCAGAAGGTTGAATAATAAAACTGTGTCGTGCTGTGGCCTGTGCTGTGACTTGCCAGTATAACGTGACTTTATTTTGACCTGTGCTGTGACTTGCCAATATAACGTGACCTATATTGTGACTTGTTATGTGACCTATAAATTCTAGTGACCTTTGTTGTGACCTACTAATTCTGGTA
>CAIGRF010175645.1:0-18632 GCA_903798235.1 Fraxinus ornus
CCCTAATTTTTGAATTCCAATCTTTAAACACCTGAATTATTGTAATTTCCTTATTTTCAACCCAAATCATTTTACGCGATTTTGAATGTTTTTAAATCAAATCATTTTATTTTTCAAACAAAACTTAATTATTATTTGCGATTTGATTCGATTTAAATTCGCAATTTACATATCAATGACATGTTTTCTCTACCCAAATCACTCTTCACAATTAAAGATTGCATGTTTTCTCACTCCATGAACCACTGTACTCTCAACAAAAACAACCACTGTACTTACCCATTCGGGGAGAAAGCCGAGTTGGTGGAGCAGATGAATGCGGAAACCAAATGTTACAAGTTCGAAACCCCTGCCAACATTTTCTTGGTCGAGCTCGTCGCACCGGGCTTGCCTAGTGCGGTTTATCTCTCCTAGATGATTTGCAGACTACTGCACATAGAGCGATGTTTACCCAGTGCGCACTCACAGATAGCGATTGATGGTTCCTACGTAAAAAAAAATAAAATAAAATACAACCACTGTATTTTAAATTTTTTTTTTTTGCTAGATGTGTATTATTGTCTACATTTTTCATGACATTGCCCCTTATGTGGCGCAATTCGAACAGTGATATAAAAAAGTGTTAAAGTGACATGGAAAAATATTTTGATGGTGATTAAAATTAGATTTTTAGTAGATTGTGATAGAATTTTTTGAAATGTGTAGTTGAAAAGTTGTGGGATTCACGAAAAATGTGATTAATATTAATTATTTGAATTTAATTTAGATTAAAATATGTACCAGGGCTAAAGTTAAGGTAAAGAAAGATATACTCGATGTACTTTTTTTTCTTTCTATTTTTCCTCTCTTTCGCATCATAATTTTGTACATCAATCCATAAATTACAACGTACAAATAACATTACTGGAACCTTGGAAGGAAAAAGTTGAAGATTAGTAAGGGGCCCATCCCAATCTCAATCCCAGACGCGTTAGGGGTGTATGAATTAGCATCGTATTATCCTTCCTTCGATCCTATCCATAATAATTCAATAACCCCTCCTCAGGACCAGAAAAAAATCACATCATTAACAGAGATTTTCATTCCACCGTTCCCAATTCCAGACTAAGAAATGGCAGTGGCTGGCGCCACCGTAAACCCACTTCCTCAATTGCGTCCTCCATCCTCTTCTTCACCAGAAATATCCCCTTTTACAAAGAAAAATTGTCCCATAAATTTCCCGAGGAAGTTGGTTTTTAGAAAAAGCAAGAAATCAGTACTTTCTTTCCGCTGCACCAGTAATCATGATAACAATAGTAACAACACCAACACTAGGAGCGATTACAGTTCTTATTCTTCTTCTTGTTCTTCATCATCTGCTGAATGGGATTGGAATAGGTGGACCCGGCATTTTTCTGAGATTGAGCAGGCGGAGAGTTATGCCTCTGTTCTAAAGGTTCAATCTTTACATGCATATGCACTTGGGTATTTATGATTTTTTTTTTTTTTTGTTATAATTGTGCTCACTCTTGAATTCTGAGAATGGGTTTTTGATATGTTGAGCCTGATTGTTGAATGTTGATGCTATATATATGAATACGTTTATTAAAATTGTTCTGAGCTATGATTATTTGCCTGGGCTTTTTTTATAGGGTCTACTTTAATTTATAAGCACTTATAAAGTTACCAAGATGCTTAAGAAACTCGTCCCCAGTTTTGATGTAATGATGTTTATGAAATGGATTTCTGGCGTCTATTCCATATCTGTATGTAAGCTACTTATTTAAGATTTTTTTTGACAGGTAATCAAGTTGTTTTATTAATCAAGGATAATACACGGGAAGGGCATTATCAATTTAAACAAGAATAAAACAACGAGAAATTAGGCTGCTCTTCTATAGAACTAGTAGTCGCAACATTAAACCAAGTATATAATGTCAAATAAAACAATTCTCTAAGTGTACATATATAAGATTTTTAAAGTTCAATCGCACTCAATCTTGATTTTAGGACATGGGTTTCAAAAAAATGTGTTACTGTTTGAAAGGCAATGCATATTAATGTATCGTCTGAATTATGCTGCAGGTGGCTCAGTTTTTAAAATTTTTGAAATGGGTTTTATACATATTCATGTAAGGATTACCAAACTATAATGAACGCATGAAACTTACGGTAATACTCTAATGGCGTATTTGGTATCCTGAATTGGTCTGCACTCAGCAAGATTAAAGAAAAAAGAAGTTGAAATTTGTTAATTGGAATTTGTTACTGGAGAAACATACATGATGCGCCTCTTTACACTCTTTTGGAGTCTCTAAAGAAATAGTAACAAGGACAAAGGGTAAAAGAAGTAAAGAGGGAAAAAAACAAAAAAAAAATTTGGTGTATGAACAACATGCATCTCTTTACATTATGTTTGGGGTGTGAACTTTTCAATACTACAATTGACACCTTGCTAACATGCATAACATGTGGGTGGCAATTCACATTGCTTAAATTTTTGTAATTCAATCATTTTTCACAATCTTTTGACCTGTGTTCAAGTATAGAGGAAGAAATCCCACCCTTCCTTTTCTTTTTGCTCTATCATACAACATAAGTTGTTTTTTCCTTCCCTATTGTTTTGAGAAAATAGTTATAACTGGCATGTTTATTTAGTCAATTTCTTCCCATCTCATGTTAACCAATTGAATTTTTTGGAGAAGTACTAATTATGAAAACCACTCTAATAATTGAAGTAAAAAGAGCCAAAACATTTATATGACGATGGACACAAATGATGAGAGAGAGAGAGAGAGATAAATTGTTTGATTTAGAGGGAAGCTTGTAATTTTATTCATAATGTGGTGATTAATACAAAGCATGACCATGATGTTAAAATTGTCTGTTTCTTCCCATTAAATAGAAATTTCATCCCTAACTACCGTACCTAATTACAGTCAAAATATTTCTATCAAATCTCCTAATTACCTCACTTTCCTAGTTACAACATAATCATGTCTTATATAAGGAATAAAGATTATTCTATATTTACAATATAATTATGTACATGATGTGTTTGATACACTGACATCGTCGATCAAAAAGCATCAATTTGTCAACCATGAACTATAGACGTCCGAGAGCTTTGGTAAATATCTCAGTGGTCTGAAGATCTGTAGAGACGTGATGAAGTGTAATCACTTGTAGGTCAAATGTTTCTCGAATGGATTGACAATCGACATCAATATGCTTGGTCCACTTATGGAATACCAGATTAGCAGCAATCTGAATAACGCTCGTATGGTCAGTATGAAGGGGAGTAGGAGTAAGCGGAAGAAAACCAAGTTCACCCAGTAGGCCTCTAAGCCACACAATCTCAGAGCAGATGAAGGACATAGCTCGATATTTTGACTCAATGGAAGATTTCGAGACACGATCTTACTTTTTTACTCTTCCAAGAGATAAGTGCATCGCCAAGAAACATGCACCAACCAGTAATCGACCATCGAGTATCGGTGCTCCCAACCCAATCAACATCAGTAAAACCAATAAACTGTAGAGAAGTCCCAAAAGGAAAGAATAAAACTTGACCAGATGTACCCTTTAGATAACAAAGGATACGTCGCACAGTGGCCGATTGAGAATGTCGAGGGCCTGCATAAGCTGGTTAACTTGTTGGACTGCAAAAGAGATATCAAGCCTTGTAATCGTCAAATAGTTCAAACTGCCTACCAACTGTCAATATAGGAAAGGATCGACTCATTCTGCTTGACGAAGCTTCAAATTGACCTCCTACATGTGAGAACCAAGTTGCCTGACCCAAGTCCAACAGAAGTAATTATATCTTGACTATCATTCTTTACACACTTTTGGTTGTGTCTGTTTTGTTCATTTACCATCCCCTAAACGTCACAAGCTTAAGTCTCAAGCAGCTAAGTATGCTTTCATGGGATATAGTCCTATACATAAAGGACACTAATATAAGCTACGCATTTCTCGAAATGTAGTTTTCTTTGAAAACCAATGTTTCTTACAATATTGTATCACTCCTGATTCTGCTTGTGTCATTCTTCCTGCTTTTGATGCTATGCCTTGTCATATTGAACGCTTTAAACCAGGAATTGTATATCAAAGACGTTCCCCATTGCCTCCCCCGATGATCTCGAACTGACGTCTGATCGTGAACCCGAGCCTCGTCCTCCGAAGCTTGAACTTCGACGCTTCAATTGTCTCACGCGTCTTCCAGATTAGTATGATTTCTCACATACTGCACTCCAAGCCACAATTGACACTACTGTCGCAAAATCTTATTCTCAGGCTACTAGTCAAGCTTGCTGGAAGCAAGCTATTCATGAAGAACTTCAGGATCTTCAAGACAATCATACTTGGGATATTGTACCATGTTCGAATGGGGTAAAAGTTATTGGTTGCAAATGGGTTTGCACAAAGAAGCTATGCGTCGATGGTTCTATAGAACGACATGAGGCACACTTGGTGGCACTTGGCAACATACAAGAGCATGGCAACTTTGAGAAGACGTTTGCACCATTGGCTAAGATGACTACAATATGCACTATCATTGCCATGGTTGCATCACAAGAATGGTCACTCCAACAAATGGACGGCAAGAGTGCTTTTCTACATCGAGAACTAAAAGAAGTATACATAACTCCTCCTCCTAGCCTGTTCACCTACTCATCCTTTGAAGTCTGTCATTTGAAGCGACCATTATATGGTTTAAAGCAAGCATCGCATGCATGGTTTAATAAATTTTGCACTACTCTCCTTGATTTTAATTTTATCCAAAGTCAATATGATTCATCTCTCTTCGTTGGAAAGGTTGCTATCGGAATTGTGGTTCTTCAATGTCAGTGTATCACACACATCATGTACATAATTATATTGTAAATATTGAATAGTCTTTATTCTTTATATAAGAGATAGGATTATGTTGTAACTAGGAAAGTGGGGTAATTAAGAGATTTGATAGAAATATTTTGACGGTAATTAGGTACGGTAATTAGGGACAAAGTTTCTATTTAATGGGAAGAAACTCTCAGTTGAGAGGCATTCAGACAATTCTAACACATATTTGTATAGGGCTTAAACTAACATAAGGTAATAAAGACTATAAGCAAAATAAATAAAAATTTACATGAATTTGAAATAAAGAAAATTCTAACTAATTTAATTTCTTTTGGGCCTCGAATATATATCAACTCTGCATCACTAATTGTCTATGAGAAGTTTAACAAGCATACGTTAGTCATTGAACTAGAAAAAGTTCTTTTAGTTTGTGCAGTGATGTATTGGCTTTAGTAAGAACATCTAGACAGCCGACTTGACACATTGGTTTAATATGATATTTGGAATGTTGCTATAAATTTACAGTTTCAATTAGAAGATGCAATAGAGAAGGAAGACTTCCATGAAGCTGGTAAGTTGAAAATGGCTATTGCAGAAGCAACATCAAAAGATAGTATTGCTGAAATTATGTCTCGGTTGAAGGTAAAATAGAGGTAGATATAAGTTGTTGTTATCTGCATACGAAATTGGAGTTATTTATCTTTTGCTGTTTTCTTTAGAACGCAATTGACGAAGAACGTTACAGTGATGCTTCAACATTGTGCCGAAGTACAGGAAGCGGACTGGTAATTTTCTTGTATGCTAGCAGTTTCATGTTTTTTTTTCCTGTTAATTAGTCAGAATCAGATTGCTTGCTTTTTCTTCCTCTGGCCTAGGAGTAGGATGCATTTTTCTATTCAGTGTTTTCATATTCTTGCTTTTTTTTATTCCCCAGTAGTAACTTCCTTATCTTCTATCCTCTATCTGGTCTGGGAATTTTTCAGTGTGAAGGGCCAATACAAAAATGTATTAGAGAGGTGAAACAATAGGCACGCACAGAAACACACCTTGTTGTACCTCTCTCTTTTATTGTAAAGGACATGCAAAAAAGGACATTGAAAAAGTGAAATGGTATGTCAATAAGATTTTCACGTGTGAGAAAGTTCACTATTGAATTATCAAGTATACTCACATTTGTATTTAGACGCTGTCAAGAGTATTGGTGCATCACTTGTGATAGAATCTTCCAGAACTTGTCAATAACTTTCATTAAGACTATGGACTGCAAAATCTCATAAGTCCATGAATTTTTACTATAAGCCAAATCGATAAATGTGTCCTGGATTTTTTTGCATTCTGTTTCCACTAGTAGCTAGGTCAAAGTAAGACGGTAGACTGATAGGTGACCTCTGTTCTGTCAAGTGAAATTGTCCGATGATCTTCAGTATAAAGCGGGAGGCATAAATAAGGATTCTATGGAGTATTATATCTGTGACCAGACAAAAAAGATGCTTATGATATCGTCACCCTTTGAGCCTGTTGAAAGAGAGAAAGATCATCTAGCGAATTAGTATTGAATTCAAATGTTGCTTGACTTGAGCAGTTACTAGGAATAGGGAGTCATTCCCAAGGAGTGCTGTCAAATGATAAATTGTTGGTTCTATGTCTAGTGGAGATTGTAAATCTAAATTAGCATTTATTATTGTAGATGAATTTCTGACTCGACTTCAGAATTTTAGAGTCTATGTGGTGCTTGCGCACGTGCATATGCATTTGCACATGTTCACATGTATCTAGAGCTTACACAATCTGTGGAATTTGAAGTGCCTCACCTGCAACCAAGTCATTGATTTACAACCACTGTCAACATGTACCACCATTCTGTGTGTTATTGCAATTAAAATGCGCAACTTCTGAAAAGAATCCATGCTAAGGCCCACAGGTTTCCTTTCCCCAATATCAATTGCAGCTAGCCATGTCATGCCTTCATGCTGCTGCTGGTGGCGTCTTTTAAAGAATTTTGAGGCATTCTGTTTCTATCAGAGCCAGTCAAATTCTACCCGTTGTATGTTGAAACCAAGCCCCACCAACCTATCATTTTTTGCACGTTCTGTTTCATACATGCGACTATAATAACAAATTACTAATTTAAATATATTTAATGGTGAAAATGACTTGTGTAACTGATTTGAATGTTTTTAAAATAAGGTTTAGCTTCTTGTTGTTTGACGATTACTGTGTTATGTTATCTAGATATTTGAACGTAAGCCTTGAGGGGCTTTGAGGCATAAGTCTCACCACAAACCAAAAAATTATAAAATAATATAAAAATAAACATATAAATATAATAAACCATAAACATCAATCTTAAAGAACTCTCCATGGAATTATCACCAAAATAAGTTAATAGAGTAGCAAATATTAAATTGTCTGTATGTGGAGCTGCCAAGGTCAAAGAAAAATTGTAGTTGGTTTCAAAACAAAAGCAATGAGAAGAAGATTGTTTTTTTTTTTTTTTTTAAAAAGCCAGAATTACATGCAACTGCCTGAAATTTCTAGACTTTTTGGAGAAGGTGGTTTCTATCTTGGGAATTGGGTGTTGGTGTGGAGAAGATTGCTGAAGCTTTTTGGTTTTGTTTGTCTTAGGTGGAGTATAATATAATATAAATTAGTTTAAGGTCAAACAAGAAAAAGTTACTGATGGGCCGACTTAGAAATAAAGTTTCTGATGCTTTTTTTTACATTTTAACAGCAGATTTGAGGCACATATGTGCCTCTATAAAATAGCATCAATAATTGTGCCTTGAGGCATGCTCACAACCGAGTTTTTGAACCATGTTGAGAATCGGTTTTTTATAGATGCTGTCCTGACATTCTAAACCTTAAAATAGTTGGAAAATTCAAGCCTCCATGATTCTAGGATCTGCTTGGCTCTTTCTGTAATTAGCTGGCAGATTAGTTAACTAATTGGTATTTTCAAATGAACAAAAAATAAATAAATAAATAGTTATGATGCACATGCATAATTGGAACCACGCTTGATTGCCCTTCCACTCTTTGAAATAGTTAATTTTGGATTGACATTTACTCCTATTATCCAGTATCTATGTTATTTATTACTTATGAGATGTTCCATGGAGATACAAGATATTTAGTGCTTCAAACTATTATGTTTCTATTTTGGAGCTCATTTAGCTATGCTAGGTTGGTATCAACCCTGATTTTGTCATCTTCAAAGCTATTCTTTTTCATGTATAGTTTTGATAATTAAATAAGACAATAATATTCAATGATTTTCAAAACCACTTCTTATACAATGAAAAACAAGGCATTTTCTTCTTCTTTTATTTTGGGTTAGAAAATGAATTTTAGTTGTTGAAAACCAACAAATCAAATATTGCGCTGATGCCAATTTAATAATTTAATAATTGTCTCATTTGCTCTATGCACTTTTCTCTATATTTCTGATTTTTTTTTTTAAAACTCAATTATTGTTTAGCGCATATGAACCATAGTTATGCAGTCCAATTCCTCATATATTGACCTCAATATAGCACATCAATTTATAAGAAGGCCAGCAAGTGCCATAATGGAGGAATTTGTGCTCTTGCTCAAAAGATGGTTTCCTTTTCCCCCTTTAGCTGCCATATGATTATGGACATGAATGTATGCTATTCTGTACAATTTGTTATGTAGGTCATTGTTGTGAAACTCTCTCTCTTGCCCAATTCAAAAGACATTCATATCCTTTGGAACTAGGTTTTAAATGCATCTAAAAATAGTTTAAGAAAACTTGTAAATAACCCCAAAACAACTAAAAGAATCCAATAAAATAAAAACTGTAGGAGCAATGCTTTAATGAACTCTAATTCCTGAGCAAGCAATTTGAAAATATTAGTTACCTGAGTAATCTTTGAAGTAGTTTCTCTTCACTTCAAAATGGATTTTAAGATGGGAACTACCAGTCATGGTAACTTCCATGAAGTGCAGCACTGTGTGGATATATGGCCTTACTGGTAAGGCCAACATCAATATTTAATAATGTTATGTCGCTGGGTAAAGAGATTCATATGAGAAAATGGAATGCGAGGAAAGACTTTGACCATTGTTACTCTATGCTTCTACAGCACAGGTGTGAGATAATTGTGGAAGCTCTTCATTGCTGTTGTTGTTCATTGCTGTGTCATTTTTATGCTTTAACACTAATTCGGTTTTCTTTTGTAAACATTGGTGTTTACATCATAAAATTCATTACATTTATGCAGGTTGGTTGGTGGGTGGGCTTTTCGAAGGATTCTGATCCTTTTGGTAGATTAATACAAATTATGCCAGGAGTGGGCAGATTTGTTGGTAGAAGTTACAGTCCAAGGTAATAATAACTAACAAGAATATTGAACTGAAAACTATGATCTTCTGCTCTTTATCTTCATAAACTTATTAGCTACTAAAGACACTAGTAATTGGTGGTGATTGCAGACAGTTGGTCACTTCATCTCCTGGAACTCCGCTTTTTGAAATATTCGTCGTTAAGGATGCAAACGAGACATATAACATGCAGGTGATGTTAAATTATTATTATTTAAGTTTTTTAGAATTGTAAGTAATTTATATCTGCAAAAGAAACATGTAACATGTAATTGTTATTTGGATAAGCTGTAAATGTTTTCTGTTGAAGACTTAGGGCCCGTTTGGTTTGTGTCTATTTTAATATTGCTAAAAACCTATTTGGTTTATCATTTTGAAAGATTGTTTCTCAAAACAGAAACCTAGAAAACACGTTTGGTTTGGAATTTTGGCAATTTCTTATTTTTATAACCAAATTACTTGTATTAAGAAATTGATCAAACCTAATAAGCACGTGGACAGAACCAAGCTTAGTTCCTATCTTTTTATTACCTACTAATGGAGGCAATAGCAGTGAGAAGGAATAATATAATTTATTTAACTAATATGGACAAATCTGGACATCTCTGTTAAGGAATATATATCCCACATCGATAAATGATTAACTGCTAATGTGCTCTCTCTCAACGCGTTTAATATTGTCTTGCACGATCTTTATCTGATATCAACAGCCTTACAGGTAGTTTTTCTGCAAAGAATCAACAAAAGTTCTGCAAATTCAAGTTCGTCATCATCTGATAAGTCCTCAAAGGGGCCATCAGCAGCCGAGATCGAGAGTGCATCTGTAGTTGATGTTAAAGTGGAAGAAAATGAAGCCAAAAAAGGTGAGGGAAAGAGCATTGATTTGGAAGGAGCTGCTGAAGAAGGAATAAAAAGTGTGATAAATTTTCTCAAAGAAAAAATTCCCAACCTGAAGGTCAAGGTGATGAAGGTTAATGTTACTGAAGAAATAACAGAAGATGGTGATTCTTTCAAGCAGATTATAGAAGACAGTGAGAATACGATTACCAGCGAGAATACTGAAGAGGAAGATAGTGATTTGGATGACAACCAGACAGATCGGGCTGCTATCCAAGGAGATAGTGACACCATGGAAGACAATGCAGATTTAGATATGAAACTATTTATTGGTGGGGTTTTACATAATAAAGAAGACACTCCTACCAAGGATGATTATGTTCGTGTCCCAGCCAATATCAAGGATATGGAAAGAGATTCTTTTGTGTTGCACATCCCAAAGAGATATCAAGATCACGATACTGACGAGAACATAGCATCAAGGGCCAAAGTGGCTGCTATGGCTGCCCAAGGTGTTTCTGAGCTGATGCCCCCTGATGTTGCCAAGGCATTCTGGAGTTCTGATAAAGTTTCTTCGAAGGTATGAATCGGAAAGTATGTGTGTTGCGCATGCCGCAGTATAAAGAAATTAATAGTGTAAATTGAAGGGAGATAAGCAATCATCTTGAGGCTCTAGTGAATTTGATTTCTATTTTTTTCCCCATAATAAGATACCATTTTAAGAGTTGTTATCACCTGAGCCTAAAAAGATACTTTTTATACTGCCGACTTCTTTTGCTTTTCTAAAATCCTGATCTTGGTCTAAGCAAAGACGTCGTGGATTTACAGTCTATTTCTCTTTATCAGAGAATCAAGCTCAATTTGTAGACGCAGTTATTATGTTACAAATTGGAAAAAGTTGAGAATTTTTAAATTTGCCTGAAACATCATCTTCCATATGGTCGGTTCCTTATTGAATATTGATGGATCTTGTTCAGATAGTTCATGCTTCTTCATGTGGCTTTTTGTACTTTTCTCTTTATTGTCCATGTTTCTTTAAATCACTGAATTATAATGTGCAATTATCGTAGATCTCCAGAGATGTGAGAGAAATAGTGAAGCTTGCAGTGCATCAGGCACAGAAGCGGAATAGGGTATCCGAATACACAACTTTTAGTCGTATTACTACCTCCAAAGGTGATTTAGATCCCTTTGATGGTGAGTTACTCTCTCTCTCCAATTCATTGCATGTATATGGAGTTTAAACAAATGTCACATTTTATCATTTAACCTATACTTGTTTGTGTAGGCCTATATGTTGGTGCATTTGGCCCTTATGGTACTGAGGTAGTGCAATTGAGGCGCAAGTATGGTAACTGGAATATGAATAGTGAAGAGAAATCTTCTGACATGGAGTTCTTTGAGTATGTTGAGGCTGTCAAGCTGACAGGGGATTTAAATGTTCCTGCTGGCCAGGTTTCTAGATTATGGTTTATTGTGTTTGTGCACAACTGTTTGATTAGATGCTAATTGTACGTGCCGTAATTACCTTCAGGTAACATTCCGTGCCAAAATTGGAAAAGGTAGTCGTGTCGCCAATCGAGGAATGTACCCAGATGAGCTAGGAGTGGTATGCACCAGTGATTCCCTCTCCCTCTCCCCATGTTGAATGTTTTATATGCACATGTGTTTTAAGTTTCAAGGCTGGTGAGTCAAATGATCACATCCTTCCGTTTTCTCCCTTTCAGGGTCTCAATATTGTATTGAAGTCTATATGATTGTAGAACAGTGTAATCCACAATATTCAGTATTTTTTCCTTCCTTTCTCCATGCCTCTCCAACCTTTTTTATGGGTCGTTCTTTGGCAGCAGTATCCTTGACCACCCTGGAAAACTTAGGTTTTTATTGTGTTTGAGAGGACTTTCTTGTTCCATGCAAGAATATAGATGCTTTCTTCATTTTCCTTGGGCAAAACTCAGATGTCTCTCTTATGGTAATATGTCATAGAACTGTAAAAACTTAATTTTCCATAGAGATATGTGGTCTTAGTTACAGAAAGATGGTGGGTGGGACTTTATATATTGACACTGAACATATTTGGTATTACACTGTGTTTGGGGTATATGGTTTTGAACGATGGGTTAGCAGTGGACACAACAAAAGTGGAGGCAGTAAATTAGTGGCTACAGCCGACGACAGTTACAGAAGTTTGCAGTTTTCATGGTCTTGCTTCTTTTTATAGGGGATTTATACAACAATTCGGTAGCATCATGGCACCTATCACGGATTGTAACAAGACTGGGAGGTTTCATTGGAGTCCTCCGTAGAGATATGTGGACTTAGTTATAGAAAGATGGTGGATGGGATTTTATATATTGACACTCAGCATATTTGCCTGTTTGGTATTACACCATGTTCCACAATTTTAAGATCTTGCGAACTAGTGTCTAGTGGTATCTAATCCACTTTGCCATGTCAGAAATCTTGTTTTATTGCATGCAAAAGCTTCCATTTAACATAATGGATGGGCATTTGCTATCTTATCATGCGTTTAGCGCTTGTAGGTGTTGCGATTGCGGTCTGATCTATTTCTATTTCACACTTTCTTTCTTTATTTTTATTTTTGCGGCGATTTCTTTAAAATTTCAGAAGTGACTTATCACAGTGTCTTTCCTCCAGGTTGCGAGCTACAGAGGTCAAGGAAGGATTGCAGAATTTGGGTTCCGGAATCCAAAGTGGGTCGAGGGGGAACTTCTACAACTCAACGGCAGGGTAAAAATGGCGACGAGCTTTGAGATGTGTTTTTTATATTCGTTGGAGTTGCTTGTTCAAGTGTTTTCACTAATATGCTATTGTGCATGATATATGTAGGGTATGGGACCGTATGTCAAAGGTGCAGACCTCGGTTTTCTTTATGTCGTCCCCGAGCAAAGCTTTCTTGTGCTCTTCAATCGTTTGAAACTACCTGAGTGAGCCATGTTACTGAGTCGTAGAGGAGTCTTGCGGCAGGATTGTTCAGATCTTTCTTTGAGGGTTTCTCTTGTTTCTTCGGCTGAGAAGATGCGTTTTGACAATATGTAGTTATGCATGCTCGCCCCACCCAACCCCCAATCCAGTGGTTTTTAACTTTTCAATCCATTCACAGTAGCATACAAGTTTTGTTGGAAAGTGATGGGGTGTGAGAGAATAATAATATTGTCCTGATAAAATTATGTCTAGGGTCCATGCTTGTTGACTCGAAAGTGATGAAGCAGTGACATGAATCATCATGTGTTAGATAGTCTATCTAGAAAAACGTAAAAATCTTGTTTGGTCCATAGAAATTAAAATTTTAATTAAAGTCAAAGTCAAAGTCAATAATTAATTTTAATTACACGGGATCCACAATTTTTCAACCATGCACTTCATCAATTTTTATCAAAATTTATTAAAAATTTGATCTTAATCCTCATCGAACATGAGTTTGATATTTTATTTAGTCGTCTAATAGTTTTTTGTAATTTTATGATGAGGAAATCAATGTTTTAAAACCGACGGGTCTATTGTCCCAGAGAATAGGGTTTTCTCCCCTTTTTAACTCGTAGAATCAAATTCATTATTATTATTATTATTTATTTATTTTTACTTAAGAGGAGAAGAAAAAGCCTTCTATATTTCATTGTACAATGGTTGTTACAAAAGTTTTAATCTTGCCGGCAAAATTCGGATTGAGCTTAAATATGGGGTTTTTTTTAAAAAAAAAATTAATTGGTAAATTAACGCTAAATGTATGGTTAAGTTACAATTAATTAATAAAATTGATATAAATAGTAATAAAATTATTCTCTCTGTCTTTGTTTGATGGGGATTGAAAATAGATTTTTAGTAGATTTAATAGAAACTGATGAAATATGTGGTTGAAAAGCTGTAGAATCCATAAAATATGTGGTTAAAATGAATTGTTGACTTTGACTTAAATTAAATCTAAATTTTAATCGATACAAATAGGCTATAATAGATTTTTATTATAATGTTAAACTTTCAAATTGTTTCTATTTATTAGAATTCGTTAAATTAATTACCTTTTTATCCTTATTTTATAATATTTAAAAAAAAATCATAAATACTTTTTCCACAATAAATTTTTGTCATTAAAATGTAATGAATTTAACGTATTTTTTTGGTAAATATTTGGTAATAAAATTAATATTTGGTAAAATCACGTGAGAAGTTTTAATTTAGTAAATATTTGGTAATAAAAAATTAATATCTACAATAATATATCAAGTCATTGGTCACTAATATGGTGAAAGAATATTGAAATTTAATATAGATTAATTTCAATGAGCTCCCTCAGGTTTACCATAATTGCAATATCGCATCTCAAGTTTTTGAAATCATCAAAACCACCCTCTCGTTTATTTAACAAACATGATTAATATTTTCAACATCTTAACTAACAATTTTGTATCAATGTCTTGAAAATCAGCCCAAAGATATATGAATCTTTGCAAGTAATTGGATCGGATTTCAGTGGGAAGAGAGAAGATTCGAAATCTTTATTCAAATACTTTATTTAAGAGTTTTAAAAAATTGTACGCAGATATCTTCCTATCTATCTATCTTACAATTTTCGCTTTATTTATCTATAGATGTTTGCGTACCTTAAGTCTCGACTTGAGCATGAGATATACATGAAAAAATGAATATGAGGCGGTTTCTTAATTATTAGAAACCTTAAGGGTGGTAACTGAAATTAATGAATCCCAAAGAGAAGATTGTCGGATCGTAAAATTAATGTTGTCACGTAAAGAATTGCTTGTAAGAGAATCTAATATGACCGACCCTTCTTCTCTGTAAATTCTTCTGCTCATTCTCACTTCCTGTCTTTCAATCCTGCTCTTCTCCAATTTTTTCTTTCAAAGAGCGGAGCAATAGTTCACAGAAATGGAAAACACGGACCCGAGTAATCATAACCAGAAAATTATGGCAAGTAGCAACAGCCACATATCAATATCCGACACTGAGTCAAATACAAGTCAGGTGGACTCCTTCCACTCCCCACTCCGTTCTGAATCACCCCTCCGCTCCGATGATCCATATCATCAAACAGAAAATGTCAATGTCACTTTTAGTAGCAAGAATAACAAAACATCTGAAGCTATGGATAAATACTATGCTGTTCCATCGCCGCGAAATCCTAATTTAAAGGCGGAGTCTCCGGTTTCTGGGGGCAAGGAATGGAAGCCACGGCCCCATTCTGAGAAATACACGTCGGCGAATCTTGATTTGTCATCTATACCTGCGGTTTCCAGTGGGAAGGGTCAGCGGCCGTATCTGCTGCAGTCCGAGGATCTTGATTTTCAGGCGAAGAGTGGGCTGTGGATGTCTCCGGTGGTTGTTTATAACAGGTCGGTGAAGGAGGAGTCGGCGCCGGGTGTGACTAAGGTGGGGCCAGTGGGGGGTGATATTGGTGGGCAGGAGGAGGGTAATGGCTCTCGTGCCGAGGAGGTGGGCAGAGAGAGGCAGCCAAGGGCGTTGGGATCAACATGGAGGAGGTCGAGAAGGGAGGTGAATTTGAAAAGGGCGGCTTTGGGGGTTAGAGCATTTGAAGTGATAGTGTGTTTGATCTCGTTTTCAGTTATGGCAGCTGATAAAACTAAAGGGTGGAGTGGTGATTCCTTTGATCGCTACAAAGAGTACAGGTAAAAATCTCACCTTTACGAAAGAAATTGCTTATGAATGCATATGCAGATATAGTGTAGCCGAATTTCTTATGAATCCATAATAATTGGGTTTTTTTTTATATTAATGAGATGGAGCTTGTACATATTATAGATGAACTATTTGGTATCAGTTTGCTGATTACTATCCAAGTTATTTTCCCTGCTGATTTATGTGAAGGCTCGCAAATTATGCAGAAAATTTGACAAGGATATGCTAAACGAATATTTGCTTATCATTGATTTACATGCAGAAAATATGTGAAGGCTTGTTCATTGATTTACATGAATTTTGATTAATATGTTGTATGGTGGAGGTGGTCAAGTTTATTTCTGTGAGCTTTTGTGGTTTTGGTAAGAGTAATGCTATTTAGCATCACTGGTGTTTAGCACTAGTCTAGATGGCAATTTGATGTCATTAAATGATAAGTTCATTTAAATGTAATGTCAAAACATCCATTTAATTGCACATATCAAATATGGCCACTTAGAGCATCACTGGTGTTATATAGCATTATACTTTTAGTAAACATCTCTGTCGTGTAAGGGAGTCCGTAGTTGCCAATTTCAGTGTTTTTTTACGGAGGGGAAGAGCTCTTATTTGACGTATAAAATGTTTTGTTAATTAGTAAAAATCTGTCGTTAATTTCATCTACCAACAGATTTGTGCTGTCTTCAGTTTTTCCAACCACAGGCAAGTTTCATTGTGTAAGTTTAACTATGACGGAGTTCTGTTGGCAAATCCATCGATAAATTGCTGGGAATATATACTTTTGCTTAGTTATTTTAGTTCTGTTGGCAAATCCGTCCCTTATATTTCTGAAATTATAAGGGACAACAAAGGCAGTTTTTTTTCCCCCAATTGACAAATCACCAATGCATGGTGGTTACCTAGATACAGAAACATGTTTTTTTTTTTTTTAATTTACTGAAGGAAACAAATTGAAGTCGAATTGTTTCCAATTTCATCGACTGATGGTGGCCATTCTCTTTTTTATTATTGTGTTCAAGTTTCAACTTCTGTCCCTCCCTTTGAGTTTTGAGTGTGGTGTCCATAGTCCAATTTTCATAATTGTCATTGTCCTAGCTATTGACAGTTGTGTGCGTGAGTGCACACATGATCATATTGAAAACTTCTCTTGGTTAGCATCAGATGTTCTTTATTTCATGATTCTTGGGATAGAATTTGGAAAGTTGATAGTATAAATGCATTATCAAATAATGACCAGTTGAATTTTTAGTTACTCAGAAAATCCTTTATTGCAAATATTCCTCAATATTGCCAATTATGTGAAAAACAATGAAGGAAGAAATTATTTTGATTGAATCCTAAATTGATTTTGAGCTTTTCACATGTAATAATTTCAGTGTCAAGGTTTATTGCTTCTCTAGGCATGCTCCATTTATGCTTTTATTGTTGGTCTGACATCTGTTTTTTTGCTTATGGTTTGTTTAATCTGTCTTTAGGAGCAATATAGTGATTATTTTCTTCCCATTTGGTTGAAAAGGATTGTGTAAGACCATGAATATGTCCGATGAAGTTTCTCTTCAAGCTAGGTTGGAATATATAAAAGAAAATTAAAGGAACAATTGACTGGAAGGAAGATCACAAAACACAATCTGCTTCTTTTGTTTTTGGCTATTAGTTGGCAACATTCACGCCTGCAGCAATTTTAATTGATTATTTTTTTGAAAATAATTTAATTGATTATTTGAATATAAATGTTTTTTTAAAGTAAAATAATAAGTTAGTTAAATAATGTAAATTTTTTGGTATGTACATGCTATTATCAAAAGTATGTTTACCATATCGTTTCCTTTTCTATTATTTGAAGTATGGTATCTTGAATAAATCATGCGTGTCCTTTACAGTTAGAACAGAATCTCTGATAATTATTCAATATGCATGTTGAAGAAATTTAATCTTAATTTTTGTAAATGTTCATCTGTCTGTTGAGTTCTTCCTTACAATCTTTAACAGGAAATATTTGTACACATACACACACGCAAAGATCTACCAAGCTAGCAACATGTGCTTCTCATTTTCAAAGATATCAACATCAACAGTACACATCTTCAAGATGCTTTTCTAGTAGCCACTTAACAGGAAATATTTTTCCTTAAAATATCTTGCATATCTGATCCTGTGAGACCCATACAGAAAATTTGGGGAACGTGTCACTAGCATTTAAGTGAATGCTAAAGAACTTGGCGCAGTTTAAGTGTGTTTTGTTGTTATGGAGGTGCAAAGCATGTAAACAAGCTAAGGTTACATGGCAGGGGATTATTTATTCATTATTTCCATTGTCCTGGTTTCAAAATTATAGAGACACGTGCTAAATCTAATTGTTCTATGCAAATATGTGTCACTGTTTTTCTGATCTGTGATACTAGAATATTATGTGACCAGGATTTGTAATGAAAGTTAGTTAATGTCCTTGTTATTTTCTTTTTCTTTGGATCAATTCTTCAAAACAGTTGATGTAATTTTTTTGTTACACAGGTATTCTTTAACCATGAATGTTATTGGTTTTGTATATTCTGGACTTCAAGCATGTGATCTAGCCTATCATTTGATCACGGGAAAAAATGTAATCTCTCACCAGCTACGATACCATTTTGATTTCTCAATGGATCAGGCAAGTAATTCTCTCTGCTGCTCTTTCTGAACAATATAGAAATCTATTTGTGGGTTTAAAAGTGACACAATGAAGTTGTTCTCGTTTGTTATATTCACTTTGAGGCCTTGTTACACAAGCATCCGTTCCTACTTGGAAGTTATTGGATTGTACGGAGACTAATTGTAGTGTTTTCTTTTTCCTCAATTGCGAATCGAACTCTTTCTACTATAGTGTCAATTGGGAAAAGGGGACAGAGTCTCGCAGCCAATTTATTTGCTATAGGAACTAAAGAGGTGTGGAACTTCTTGATTATAGTAAAAAA
>CAIGRF010175645.1:36387-57217 GCA_903798235.1 Fraxinus ornus
TTTCTTCCTTATTCAGTGTGTACTATAAAGATTTTGAAATGTTAGCAAACTTAAAAAAGGATAATATTGTCCCAATTAATTTCTTCCTTATAACAATTTTTTGCTACAAAAAATTCTTCATTTAAATCTTACTAGAATATTATCATTATTAAATTTTACTAATTATTATATTAGATAAAAACTTACGACATCTCACAATACCATTAATATTTGATACACTAATATTGTCTTAAAAATACTAAAGCCCGTACATTGTAAGGGCATACGACTAATTTCAAGAAAAGTTTCTTATCTTTAGATTTTGAAATACAATTTTCAACATTCGATGTCCTAAGAAAACGAAGGAAATGAAATGTGTGAGAACTGCTGCATTACATTTTAATTGTAGTTAAGGTCTTCAACTTTTGCTCATGATCGCATTTATATTTTCAATTATTTTTCAATGTATTTTTATCTTCAAACATTAATTTATTAGCACATTTTACCCTTGCTGACGGTTTCTATTCAGATGTTTTGTTATTTTGCTTTCAAATAAGGTGCAAATAGTTTTTTCGAACTTTTGTATTCCCTCCTAACAAATTTTTAGGCGAAAATCGTTGTCGGGGTTGAGGTGTGCTAATTAATGTAATAGTGAGATAAGAATGATATGAAAATGGTTAAGAACATTAGTGTGACAATGAACAAAAATTGAAAATCTTCATTGCAATTAAAATGTGATGCAACAAACAAAAAAAATGTGTGTGAATATAATTAATTACATATTTTAAATTAAGATGATTGTATTCATTATTTCAAACTACTATCTCATATTCTCTTCACATCATGTTATTTGATTAACTTAAGACAGTGTAATGACTGAAATCAAATTAATTCACCATAATATTATTTTCACTATACTCACCATTAATTGTATTTTCTAATTAATTTCTTATATGATTTAGACTGATACACCAAACACACTCTACACAAAGTAGTGCTAAAATGAAAGTCTACGAAAAACAGTAAAAATCATTTTTAATTTCTACTTGCTCTACGAAAAACAGTAAAAATCATTTTTTTTTTTGTTGACCTAGGAACCCGCAACCGCTACTCATGAGTGCGCACTGGGTAAACCTCGCTCCATGTGCAGTAGCCCGCAAATCATACAGAAGAGATAAACCGCACTAGACAAATCATGTACGACGGCTCGACCGAGGAAGTGTTGGTAGGGGGATTCGAACTCGTGACATTCGATTTTCGCGTTCAACTGCTCCACCAACTCGGCCATCTCCGAAGGGGTAAAAAAAAATCATTTTAATTTCTACTTATATCTAAGCATAACTAATCGAGCACGACTCAATTACCTTACTTTTCTCATCTATTGCAAGAGCGTGTAGGTGTCTTGTATTAGTAGATGAACTTTAATTTGTTTCATGATAATCATTCAGCTTACATTTTTTATTTTTTTTCATTTTGACCATTCTATCCATCGCAGTAATTAAGATTAAAAGTTCGTACAACGTGCTAGATCCTTGGTTAAGGAAAATGGAAAAGCAATTGAAGAAGAGCGACATTAGTTTCATTCGACATGTGGAGAGGACTGTTAATTTTGATTATGGAAACGTAATAGTGATCAAATTGAAGCAAAAATAAAAATTGGATGACTATATTGAAACAATTTGAAATTCGGGAACTAACATGAAACGAACTCATAACATATTATGTCCTAATTAAATTTACAATTAGCATGAGTAATGCTACTTATACATAATTATTTACAGATTGACGTAAAGAGAGAGAAAAAAATAGTTTGAGAGAGAGAGAGAGAGAAGAAAATCAATTAAGTTTCATGTAATCAATTGTATATCAATCAATGAATAATTATGTACATATATAGTTAGAATTGGTAAGCGTGGCACCTTCGATTATTGTTAGAGTTGCATATTGAAGTTGAAACTCGAGTTAATTGTCCGTGTCTTCGATAGCTCATTAAAGATTAAAATGTCTCGTTTTGATCACTAAACTTGCATCTTCGACACATTAACAATCAGAACAGAGAAAGACAGCATTGAGTTTACCTCGTTTTCGTCCCCCAAACGTTGGACGTTACTCACTAACATAACTTTTGTTTTAAACCTCTAACGAAATTGGTGACTTGACTAATGAAATGCATAGATGGTTTCTCGTCATGTCGTTTCCAAATTGTCACTTAATAACGTCCACTATACTTTGAAAAATGTTTTTGTTTGTTCACATATTCTTGAGGTGATCGAATTTTGGTCACTAAATTTATAAAATAAAGTCGGCCTAGCGTTCGCTAAAAAAATGTGAGCGCACGTGTAGTGTACAAGGAATAAAGTGGACAACGAGTCCGGATTATTGATTCCACCAGAAATTATTACTCAATTACACAATAATTAAATTTAATTTTAACAACAAAACACACAATACATTTGGATTTTATAAATGATGAAAATAGTTTAAAATTCTACAAAAATAACGAAGAAGATCTCATACATAAATCTTTGTAATTGAGTAATTATTCATCTTGAGATCGACAATTGAGATTCGTTTGCCCATTTTATTACTTGTAAGTTATACACGCGTTTGTGATGCACATTTTTTAGTGAACAACGTGCCAACGTCATTTTTGTAAGTTTAATCAAAATTTGATTACCTTAAAATTTCGTTAGCAATCGAAGACATTTTTCAAAATATAGTGAACAATTGAAAACGTTTTCTAAAACAATAAAAGACACTTTCTTACGTGAAAATTTTCTAATGACATGATGAGACACCAAATATACATTTGGTTAGCTACATTATCAATTTCGTTAGATATTTGAATAAGTTTAATGATCAAAATTTAATATTTTAAAATTTGTGAGCAATTGAAGAGACGCATGAAAGTGAAACTCACTAATTGACAGGTGGCACTAAGAAAATATATTTGGTGCGCCACGTAGCCCTAGGGATGGGCTCTCTGCATTCAACGTCAGTACAATCTTCGCCGATTCTCATTTTATAGTCATACTGTCATACAATGCATTTCTTATTGCACAGGTTTTGGGGCCCACAAAATTGACAATTTTATAAAAGTATATAAACAATTTGAAAATAATCCCCTATTTTGTCACGATAGTATGAGATTCATTTTCAACCACACGTAAAATCAATAACTTTTATAATTTTTAATCACATATTTTATCAATTTTTATTAAAATTTTAATTTTTATCTAAACAATATTGATGCAAATTACTTCTCTTATTTATTAGTAAAGTAACATATTTTGTCATTCCATAACTACTAAATCACCTTTTTAGTAACTATTAAGCTCTTGTTAGAAAACCATTATTTGAAAAAAAAAAAAAAAATTTTTAAATAATAATATTTAAAAGAATGAGTGATTATAAAGTAGGAAAAAAAGTTTGGATTTACGTGCAGAATATTTAATTGTATAAATATATAATTAAAAACAAAAATATATAAAAAATAGTTTTCAAATAATAATTGTCAAACAAGGGCTATGTTAAAGATTACCCTATGTTCACAACTTTCATTACAAATGAGTTTCCAATGAATCCCTTAAGTCCCAATTTGATTGTCATTATTTTGATAAAAATGAATTTTGAATAGTGATTTTTGGAGAACGTGTGGTTAAAATGTAGAAAAAGATTTAGATTTATGTACAAAATATTTATTGTATAAATTGTGAATGAAAATACATATGAAAAATAAAGAATTTTGAATAATGATTGTCAGACACGGGCTAGGACTCGTGTAAAATCTTATTTTCCTACAAACGTGTTAAGATTTAAGTCCCTAATTTTTACCTCTATTTTTTAGAATTTGTCTTTTTAAAATCATTTTTAATTACATATTTTATGAAATTTTCACAACTTTATTAAAATTTGCTAAAAATCTAATATATATATATATATCAAACAGTTGCAAAATCAGAATATTTTACTTGTCATAGAAAAGATAAAAAGAAATTGCAACTATACATGAAAATAAGAGAGTGTCGGTTTTAAGTACAATTTGGTTTCAATAAGTCAACCTAACCTAAAACTCAATTGTTTTATATTGAAATTGTTGAAACATTCTCTTCCGTGACTCAATTGAAAGCCCGTTTAATTGTATATTTCTCGAGAATATGAAAAATATTTTTTTTTTTTTTTTTGGAAGAATATACAGTTAAAAAGTAGAGTAAAATTACGAATGCACTTGCAAAATTATTTTAATAGAAGGACGAGAAATTGAAAATAAACTTTTAAAAAATTTGTACCAAATATAAGTATCTATTTGACTTTGGCTTGTTTGGTCTCAAGTCAAAGTCAAACAATCAATATTAACCACATTTTTTATTCGTCCCACAACTTTTCAACCGCACATTTCAATATTTTTTATTACAATTTACTAAAAATCTAATTTTAATCCTTACCAAAATCTCTCTGAATAAAATAGCGTTGATAATGAATATAAATTATAAGTAACTTATAATATCTCAAAAATGTATTTGATCGATTAAATTACTTTTTATTTATACATTTCCTAAAATTCATAATTTTTACTTATTTATTTATCACTCATGTTTATGGATTCATAATTTTATTTAGCACCTGAGGTTTACAGCTATGATGTTATTCAACTAAATAAATGCCTCATTTACTCCAGGAAAGCTTTTGTACTCATCAAAAATTCATACTGGGGGAGTAATTGCAGAGGAAACAGACTGAAGAAGACGTTAAACAAAACATTAAATTATTCTCTGTGAGATTCTTTCACACATTTTTCCTTGCACGCAGAAACCTGGAATTTTGACAGTACTAATTGGGCCATTTTCATCTTCACATTTTGCTCAAATTGTCCAAACTGCTCTTCAGACTTCATTTTCATATCCTGTCTCTGTCTCTGTAAAGTTTTTTATTGTTCTCCTTTTCACATCCACTTTGTTGCTTGAGGTGGGGCCTTTTATTATTTTGGGTTTAGTTCACTTTACCCTGTTCTTGATTCTGCATCTTCAAAAAAGTTTTTTGTCACAACCAGGTGTGTATATATATATATATATATTTTCCTTTTGCTTTTCCGTGGTCTGTTTTCTGCAATCATTTTCTTGTAATTTACACTTTCTTGATGTTACAGTTTTTCATTTTCAGGGGTTAACCCACCTCAACCCCACTACACAGCACCTTGTTTTGTGTTCTTACCTTTTACTGTTAACATAACAGGTGGGTGGTGCGGTGCCGCGTTATACATACGTACATATGCTAGTGTTCTTTTGTTGTTATGTGGGTTTTAGCTTATGAGTTATTTTAAGCTTTTTGCTTAAGCATCTTAACTTTTTGGTTGCTAGAAACTTGTAGTTTTCTTTAATTTCTGTAGCCTTTTCATCGTTCTCTAAAGATTTCTGATCTGGGTTGTTGCAGATTTGATGCTTTTGCTTGCACTTCAGAAACTCCAGTGAAATTTCTTGGAAACTGTTATTTCATTATTTTTCTAGATAAAAAAAGAAAATTTAAGAAATGGCAGGCGGAGCAGCACCAAAGGCAGATGAACCAGCACCACACCCACCAAAGGATCAGCTTCCCAATGTTTCCTACTGCATTACCAGTCCTCCTCCATGGCGTTAGTTTCTTAACATTTTCGTAATATATTTTTCTGTAATTCTTTCAGTCTTTAGTATAAAGTGGTTGTGGACTCTGTGGGTCAATTATAATTATCGTTTTCATTTAAAAAGTATTTTTGTGTGCAAGCAGAATAGTTATTAATTTTCTGCTTTTCATTATAAGCTCTGTGTATACGCTATTACTCTTTCTGCCATTTAATTTACTTTTTTTGGGTGGTCTTGGTAGGAATGGCTTGTTTTAGCATAGCCATGTTGTTATCTATGGTCTGGGTCAATTAGTAACTTATGGGTTCTGATTCTTGCAAAATTTCCAATCTTCAACTGTTCAATCTGTTTTGCTATTGAATGAATGATGCACAACTGAACTTCATTCTATTTTTCCATATACTGGTGGTCGTGCTATATTCATTATGGCGTTTGGAGAAAAATTGGATAACATAAGCAATTCAATTATTCAGCAAATTGTATATATGGTATTTAGAATGGATTAGTGGGGTAGCATGCTTTCTATTTGGAATCTGCCATATGCTTTGGTATGATAGTGACTTATAAAAGATGCTTTTTTTTCTTTTTACAAAAAATCACTTTATGAATATCCTGTTAACGTATGAATAACAGTTAACTATCATGGTTTTACCAAATACCCAGTTTGGTACTTTTATTACAAGTTAACATAAGATAACCCAACATGATTTGATGCATCTTTGTTACTGTTAAAGGCTTGCTATATTATTATTCTCAGTTAAGCTATAATGTCACTCTAATGTGACGCCTTCTTCTTTGATTATCAAGAATATCCAAGTATAATGCCGTTGCAATTTTTTAATTGTTATTGGATATTTGTTTTTTTAAAGTTTTGACAAAATGGACATTTGTTTGCAGCTGAGGCCATTCTTCTTGGATTTCAACATTATTTAGTGATGCTTGGCACAACAGTGATCATACCGACTGTTCTGGTCCCTCAAATGGGGGGAGGAAATGTGAGGCATTAGAATGCTTACATGCAGTTCAATTCTATTGTGTCTCATTGGTATTCACTGACTTACTCAAATACATACTTTTCTTTTTTTCCTTCCAGGAGGAGAAAGCTAAAGTCATTCAGACTCTCCTATTTGTTGCTGGATTGAACACTCTACTGCAGTCATGGTTTGGAACCAGATTACCTGCTGTAATTGGAGGGTCTTACACCTTTGTTGCACCCACAATTTCAATTATCCTGTCTGGTCGATGGAGCGATCCAAACCCTGAATCGGTTCGTGTTTTTGATCTCTAGCCCAAAGTTTCAGTGAGAAATCCATTAAGGCTATTGAGGCTCGGGTCTCAAGGCATGGCTTTCCAATGAAAGAGCAAACCAGTATATGAACTGCCCAGAGTTAGTGGTGATATAATTTGGTTCTAATGTGTTTTACCTTTGATGATCATGCAGAGATTCAAGAAGAGTATGCGGGCCACTCAGGGTGCACTTATTGTTGCCTCAACTATTCAAATAGTCCTAGGCTTTAGTGGGCTTTGGCGTAACGTTGCAAGGTCATTTTTTGTTATGGAATTTATGTGCTTGCCTCTTAGTTTCATCCGTACTGAGAATATTTGAATCCTTGTATTGTCGCTGTAATATAACTGTCAGTACTTGAGTGAATCCTTCTTTTACGAACTTGTTAATTGGAGACAATGTAATGTGTTTTTAAGTTGTAATCCATCTTAGACTTCTGCTCTTTTGTGCTTGTACTAAATTTGGTTTACTGAGCAAAATTATCTGTCCTATACTTCACTCTTCTTGATCATGTTACTGCAGTGTAGTAATTTGCTGTCATAGATGCTATTTATAATCTGCATGTCTGTTTATATGTATTGATATGGTTAATTTCTCATAGATACAATTTCTTGTGGATATCTTATAGTCTCATGCTGTTACATGATATCTGGACCATATTCTAATGCAGTATTTTAAGTTATAGCTAAGTCACTATGTCTGTATAATGCAGGTTTCTTAGTCCACTTTCAATTGTTCCTTTGGTTTCTCTTGTTGGTTTCGGGCTCTATGAGTTTGGATTCCCTGGGGTACGTATGGATCTTTACAGGGTCTTCTTCCCCCCCCTCTCTCTCTCTCTCTCTCTCAGATGACTTTCCTCTGCACAATTTTTATTTTTGCATACTTTTAATTCTATTGGCTATTGATTTTCACTAAAAGAACTTGTGATGATTGTCTAGGTTGCCAAATGTGTTGAGATTGGATTGCCGCAGCTCATCGTTCTGATTCTCTTTTCTCAGGTAACATTCTTTGGTACACTTTTCTATCATAATCCCTTTCCTACTTTTAGTATCCCACTTCCATTCAATATGTTCGTTGATCAAGTTTAATGTAGGTTACACCAATATGATCTTGTATTAATGGATGGAATTCATTTTGCACATGGTTGCAGCATTTGTCATGTATAATTCCTCTGTTTTCCGCTCGATATAATATTTATATTCCTGGTTATTGCAGTATTTGGCCCACGTCATACGCCCAGGAAAGAATATATTAGATCGTTTTGCTGTTATATTCTCTGTGGCAATAGTATGGATTTATGCCTATCTACTTACCGTGGGTGGGGCCTACAATGGGAAGTCACCAAGGACCCAAACAAGCTGCAGAACAGATCGTGCTGGACTTATTGGTGCTGCTCCATGGTAAGCTGAGTTTTTACTCTAAATGATGGTGATAACATTTTTGGTCTTTGCACACTATCAAGTTAATTTCATGATGCACTCAATTATTCTATCTATTTTAAAGGGAGATTGATAGGGTAAACATGTGATGCATAATTTTTTTGGCTCCTTCTGAGTGGATTGTTTAATGACTATCATCCACTCTACGTCACTTCAATGATGGTTTTTCGGAGGATGGCAAACATTTGTCATTGTGTATGAAGAGAGTTCCGGTTCTATTTGTACATGAGTGCAGTAATTGTTCACTGGGTTTCTCGGGGACTTTGATTGTACAGAACCTTCATCCTTTTCTTGAAATTTTGAAGGAATTATTTTGAGCCATTAATGTTCCATGGACCTTCAAAGTTGATTAAATGAGTTTTCCACTTGTGCCTTGATTCTTATAGATTTACTTAGAATTGGAAACGAATTGTAATGGCGATACATGGTTTGGTACTATCAAAATGATGGGCACCTTTTTGGCATTATACTTTGGATGTTTAGCTTATTCATAGAGAACAATTATCTTATTAGTGGTACGGTGACATGATGATGTGTGGTCAAACAGAGTTTAAATGGTTTTGTTCGGTTTGCTTATGCAGGATAAGAGTTCCATACCCCTTCCAATGGGGAGCACCTTCATTTGATGCTGGTGAAGCCTTTGCCATGATGATGGCTGCGTTTGTTTCTCTCGTAGAGGTTTGTTTTCATCTTATCATTGCTCAGAATTATTAGAATTTCATTTTCTCTATTATTTCGGTGAACATTGGTAATGAATCACAGAATGGAATTGTAGATTTTAGTCAGTTCATTTTCTCTGTGTTGTCCTCATTTTATAACATTGAGATGTATAAATAAATCTACCTAGCTAGGAAGTAAGGCTCCTTTAGGCTGCCAATTGTGACTCTGTTTGGGTTACCCAAGGTCAGTTCATTTTGTGAGTACCTTTTTCCTCTGGTCCACCTCTTCTCCTTGTATTTTCTCATTTTTTACTTGTCTTTATTAGTTCTATTTTCTTCATCTTTTAATGTGTTCATCTTTCACTCTCCATCTAATTCTCTTCACCTTCATATAATATATACCTAATTTCACAAATCTGTCTTCCTTGCTCCCATTTTCCTAATGTTTAATGTCATTGAAATGTCTGACTTCCAATATTTGTGATGTGCCGTGGAGAAAAGACTAACTATATTCCTGGACGAGTTGAATACTCCTTTAATATTGGATAGTTGGTTGATAATTGGGTGGAAGAGATGTCGTTTTCATTTCTCTTCTTTAGGTTAAAGGAAAAGGAGCATGGTTTATTTGTCTTTGCTAGCTTGAATTTCTGGTTTGAAACCCAAAATGTGCTAACTTTTGATGTTTTAATTCTATATAGCTAACTCTTGTTTTTTCACATGTTTTCCAATGTTAAATGCAGTCTACAGGTGCCTTTTTCGCTGTCTCAAGATATGCCAGTGCAACCCCGATGCCGCCATCTATTCTCAGCCGTGGTGTAGGCTGGCAGGTATATAGAGCATCTTACAGACCGCTGTCCAACTCCACCTCCACCCACCAAAACATATTTGAAGATAATAAGTGAAACAACAATAAGAACTACCCTTTGTTCCCCATAAACTTGAAGTTGGCTACACATACCCAATTTTACCATGCTCGATCTGACCTGCATTTGCTGAAATGTCCAATGAATTAAGAATGTTTCGATAACATGAAGTCATTTAATTTTTGTCTAACTCTCCCTTGTCACTTCCCTTTTTAACATGTTCTACTTGGGATTGCATGCATTATTGCCTGAACTGAATTGGTTGCATTGTTCATGCATCAAAATCATCTTCTTTGGACATTGTAGATTCCTAGGAAACAATATGTAGTGAAATAAAAGATCGCTATGCTTGATTGATATATGAATGGTTGAACACCACAAGAGGCACAGAACTGAGATTTTTACGATGATTGATATATTCAACTAATGATTACCTTTCAACTATACGGCTCAGAGTCGTAGGATCGGAAAAAGATATTTTATGTGAATGTGCGGTTGACTAATAAAATTAAGAATGTGTACTCTATGCTCCACCTTCCTCTCATTCCCTTGGCTCTCTGGTATATTTTAACAAGTTGATTCTTATAAACTCTGTGAAACCTGCAGGGATTAACAATCTTGCCAAATTATTTAAATAACATCCACATTAAAATAATACTCCAAGTAAGATGTCGAAGTGAATAGTCCGTAAACATTTGATGTCAAATAAACATTCCAAAGTCATTTCTGGTTGTGGATTTGAAAGATGAACTGTCTAACTCATTCTTTCTGTTTAATTTCAGATTTATCTTCACTGATAAATTTTATCCCTTTGCTGGTAAATGGGTGAATAATTAAGTTTAGTAAAGATATGTGAACACTTTTTATGCTTTTGAAAGATAACTAGAAAGATGATGACATTTGCACTTCATCATTCCCGTTGAGAATCTCCCTTGTTTTGCTTGGTCATTTGGAACATAAATTTCCATTACTGAATGATTTTTCTCATGACATGCCCTATTAATGTCAGAGCGTTTTATAGTAATTTCAACATAAGGGCCGACTTTTAGAATATCTATTTTTGGCCTATGTTGACTTCTCAGGGTGTTGCCATCTTATTGTCCGGGCTGTTTGGAACCGGGAATGGTTCATCAGTTTCTGTGTAAGATACTTATTTTTTCTGCTTTTTTATTACTTATAGTCGATTCTGTCATAACTTTCTTCTGATGCTTCTCTTGGCTTCCATATAGTGAGAATGCAGGCCTATTAGCGCTAACTCGTGTTGGTAGTCGAAGAGTTGTGCAAATATCTGCTGGATTCATGATTTTCTTTTCCATTCTCGGTAATTTATTTTTTCAGATTTTTGATCATTGAAGATGCATTCTTTCCCATGTCTCATTTGAACAAATATAACCATGCAGGAAAATTTGGAGCTGTCTTTGCCTCCATCCCAGCACCTATCGTGGCTGCTTTGTACTGCCTTTTCTTCGCCTATGTTGGTATGTGTATGCTATCTAAACCATATCTCATTACTAAATTTTGGTAACCTCTGTGATTTGCTAATAATTTGTGGATCATGAATATGCAGGTTCATCGGGTTTAAGTTTTCTTCAGTTCTGCAATCTCAATAGTTTCCGGACCAAATTCATCTTGGGTTTCTCCATTTTTATGGGTTTGTCTGTGCCTCAGTACTTCAATGAATACACTGCTATTCGAGGCTTTGGTCCTGTCCACACATCGGGTAGATGGGTATGCACAAATTTAACCAACTTCTGAATCTCTTCAATATTTTAGGGTTAACTTACAAAAACATGATTCTTTTTTCTTGGTCAGTTCAACGACATAGTCAATGTCCCTTTCTCGTCTGAAGCTTTTGTGGCGGGTATAGTGGCGTATTTTCTGGACAACACAATGCACAAGAAGGATTCCCAGATAAGGAAAGACCGGGGCAAACATTGGTGGGACAAATTCCGTTCCTTCAAGACTGACACGAGAAGTGAGGAATTCTATTCCCTTCCCTTCAATCTCAACAAATATTTCCCATCTGTGTGATTATTGGGAGAATGGATTTCCTGGGATTTTGCTCTTACGTAGTTCTTAAACTAATGTGTGCCAAGAGACTATTTTGACCATTGAAAAGAAATACAAGTAGCCTGGCCTTTTGAAGAATATGTTGGTTTATGTATCTTTTGTCGCAAATTCTTCAGTTGTATATACAAAACTTATGACAAGTTTGCTGCTTCATATTCTGAGGTTGTAACCTCAGTTTAGCATGTATGGCCTAGATTATGAACTTGGCTAACCCTGCCGTTGTCATCCTGATTATTAACAGACCATTATGGTCCTCATGTCATCAGATTGGAACCTAGTCGAGGGGATCTATGTATTGGCACCAGACAGAAAGTCACTGTAGTTTTATAGGTTACAAGAAATTTCTCGCATTACAAAGTTGTGATCTGAATAGTGTTATCTAGCAACATAACCCATCTTAGATGGCACTAGAACATTTGACCTATTTAATTGACTTTGTTTAGTGTCATTTAATGTACTGATGTTTGAACGTCATTAGTGCTATACTTATGGGCGCTAGTTACCAATGGGGTATATGTAAAGTTTCGTGTACATTTTGCACTTCTGTGTCATTTTCTCGTACAACCAAAAAAAAAAAAATTCGTGTCATTTAATCCAATTAAAATTGAAAATATAGTCATTATTGGATCACACTCGTCTAATAAAAGTCAACAATAACGGTTAGTTTTTCAATTTTAATCCAATTTTAATCTCTACCAAACCTACTCTTAGTAGGTTGGGATCTTGAACACAATTGGCAAAGGTTGGGGACTCCAAGTCTCCAACTAGAGATTACCCAAAACAAAAGAAATGATCAGAGGAAGGAAGAAAAAAAATCAATCCATCCCACTTGTGGCCTCTAACCTAGTTCTCACCATTCAAGTTTGCCCCTCACATGCCCCCATTCAGAGTTCAAAAATAACGCCAACGACAATAAATTATCCATCTCTGTTTTCCTGTCTTCGACGATAGATTTGAAGTCTTTTCTCGTCTTCGACAATAGATTTTAAGAATTATTACTCGTGATGTACCAAATACTGAAGATAGACATTCCATTCTTGGATGTGCAATGAAGGAGTTGGGCGATGGGGAGGCAATAGAGGTGAGTGGGTAGGGGAGATTTTCTGTTTCTTGATTTGCTTTCTATATAAAAATGAGATATATACAAGGCATGTGATGACAAAAAATCGATGGTATGCATTTAGTAGAGATCTATTCGTACTAAAGACATAAATGTTAGGTATTTTAAAAATTAGGGAATATCGATTTTTGGCCTATTTGCTTCATTTGAAAAGTTTGAAGACCGCGTTTGCTAAATTCTCAACTTATAATAGGTTATGTGATCAAATAAGTTAAAATATCCAAAGACAGTACAAGAAGATAAAGGTTGAGACTTTGTTATATAGTTTGAAAGTACAAAACTTTTATTGACAAAATCGATGTTTTCTCCAATTCCATGTTTCCCTTTCGTTTTCCTAAAACTCCTAAAAAATTATACTTTAACTTAGGGAAAATTGCAGCGAAAGTCACAAACCTTTTATTTTGTTGTAGAATATACCTTAACCTTTTGTTTTTGTGGTTGCAGTCCCAAACCTTTTACTTTAATGGTAGTTGGAGTCCATTGGATGGATTCCATTCAGAATCTCGTTAGTCGACACTGAAATTGGAATTTTAACTCAAATTGAAAGATTAAATGAGGGGTAAAATGGTCAATATATATTCATATAATTAAATAAAAACACAAAAAAAAAAAAAATGAACTTCGTCTTCTGCAAATCACCTCACCTCCATTTCCAATTCCAAAATAAAAAACTAGACTCAATGAATTCTTACAACTAACGCCAACCATTGTTGCCACATCAACATTGCCCAACCATTGCCCTCAATCAAATAATTCTACTTTGCTTGCTAAAAACCCCCCCAGTGATTTTTGTCAACACCACCCTTAATCAGAATTTTCCCCAAAACCCCAACTATCCTCCATCAACACCATCCTCAATCAAAGAATTATGCTTTTCTTACTCATTGTCCAGTAGCAACCTCAAAAAGCTTCAAATCTAATTGGGGAAGTAGATCTATTTACTCTTCATCTAGCAGCAACGCAAAAAATAGAAAATCTGGAAAAAAAATCAGAACTAATTGGTGAAACTGCTTTGTATGTTCAACATTCCTCACTACATTCTTGGGGGAGTGCTTTGGGATTCAAAAGGTTCTCAAAAAATAGGGCATTGACAAAAAGGCTTGATCGAAGTGGAGTGCGATTCATTTGGGTGACAAAGTAAGTGGCAATGGGTTTTCGATTGGTCACCAAACTGTAACAACAGCTGTCTTTGGCTCTCTTCAACACTACCACGCATTGGTTACTCAGTCAACTATCACCTGGAGGAAGCTATGGATGATGCACTCGGTGCAGTTAAATGACTACAAACATAGGCTCTATCGAATAGTGCTAATCCATGGTTATCAGACGGGGTTGATTTTGATCGGGTTTCATGGTAAGGGTAGAGAGGGGTGGGGGTTGGGAGAAGATGGATTTTTTATTTAAATATTTTATTATAGAAATAAAAATTGATCATTTTACCCCTCATTTAATATGTCAATTGAGTCAAAATTCCAATTTCATTCCAAATGGAATCCGTCCAATAGACTCCAGTTGTTATTAGAGTAAAAGGTTTGAAACTACGGCCGCAAAAATAAAAGGTTAAGGTATATTCTGCAACAAAGTGAAAGGTTTGATCGTTTGAGACCTCCCGTGCAATTTTTCCTTTAACTTATTCGTAATATTTCATTAGCCCCTGTTTGTAAGAATTAAAATCTAAAATCTAAATTATTTTAACAACATATTTTCGTGAAATGTACAAATTTTCAACCACATATTTTATTAATTTTGAGTACTTCTATTTAGATCGACAATTTTTATATATTCATCTCACTCTATATCCATCCCTATTAAAATATTATTTTTTTATTATTTTCATCCATGATCCATGCCAAATTCTAATATGTCCATATTAAATCCATTCATTTAAATACTATATATTCACATAAATTTTATATATTCATCTTATTCTAAATACATCTCTAATGCAATTTCAAAATTATAAAAAGATCACCATATTCATCTAAACTTTAATGTGAAGTAATTGAGAAGGCAATCTGTGTTAGAGCTAAAAGCCATCAATGGTGGGGGCAAAAGTAAACTCTCATCTCCTGACACGACTTTGTTCTCTCATACATAAAAATAAAAATTATTGAAATTTGTTTTCATGTATTTTCTCCAATGGTAATGTTAAATTCATCAAATTCATAATAAAACGTAATCTTTACTTTTTCAAGTTTTTCTTCATATATTACTATATCTTCATGTATTACCTCTCACGGTAATCCTTCTATTGTTGTTTTGATTTCGAATGAGGATGATATTTTGTGATTATTAGGGTTTCATGATTTTAGTTGAATATGATATTTTATGATTATTAGAATTTTAGCTAAGAGTGTGTTTGACCCACATTATTTTTGAAAAATGTATTCTAGAATAGGAGATTAATAGAGAATGTGTGGTTGAAAAAGAAAGAAAATTTATTGATGTGTTGAAAAATATTATTTCAATTAACAACAATGTGTGGTTGAAATTGAGTAGAAGAATAAAAATGAAAATTTTAACGTGTACCAGACTTGTGCTAAATACAAATCCTAAAAGAATATAAAAATGGTCAAAAGAATTTAATGAAAATAAATATTAATGGATGAATTTAGAACAATATATAATATCTAGCGTTTTATCAAAATTTATTAAAATTTCTGCTTTTATTTCCATTAGATCGAAAATTAGAATTACTTTTTATATAAAAAAAAAGCGTAAAAGTAAAAATAAAATCTACTTTACTCTTCAATTTTTCCTATTCTCCAAAAACCCCCAACTCTCTTCCGTCCCTTTGGTTTTTCAACGTAAGATCTTGACAGAATCTATTTGTTGCAATGCAATCCCATGATTTTACCTGTCACTCCTCCATAGACCCGGCTGCTACCGATCCTTCTACCATGTCCCAGCCCTCTTCCCCGATCCACGCTTCTAAAAACCCTCAAAATAACGGAGCCCATGTCGAAAATAATGAGAATTTTAAGGAAAATGATGTCAAGAATTGTACTAGTGATAACAATGGGAGTGATATTGTAGTGGGTAGGAGGGAAAGACCGTCAAGGGCATGCACACAGCGGGCGGCGGCAAGGTTGCAGGCTGCTATGGCTGAGGATGAGAGGAAGCGGAGAAAGGTTAAAAGGAAGGAGAGGTTGACAGCCCGGCTGCTGAAGGAGGAAGATGGGGTGGAGGAAGAGAAGGAGGAGGAGGAGGAGGATGGGTCCCCTTCTTCGTCGAGGCAGCCTTTAAGTAAGATAGTGACCCCTTTGGTAGGGGAGCCGGAGCCCTCGCAGTTGCCACGGTGGAACATCCGGTCAATGTGGCAGTTGGCATCAATACTTAATTTCTTGAATGTATGCTTTAAGCTTGAGAATAGATTAGAGATACATAACGATTTGAACTTTGTGTTAAATTGGTGTTTCATGGCTACTTTGTGTTCTTCTTGTGTTGTGGTGTGTAGGTGTTTAGGCCTTTATTGAATATAAAAGTGGATTTTTCTGTGGAGGAGTTCGAGACAGCTTTGATTACACCAAATAATACTTTGGGGGATATACATATGCCATTGTTGAAGGTTAGTGCTGTTTTTGATTGAATATTAGCTAAAAATTGTAGTTTTAATTTTTCTCTGAGCTTTTGCATGTTACTTTCTGACTTGTTTTGATTGAGTCTGCGTGATGTTTGGTGAAATTATTGGTTTTTCTATGGTTGTTTTCAGAAATTTAGGTGTTTTTTCTTTTACTTTTGTAACTCTGCATCCTCTTTTATAAATAAAGGTGGTATCGTATCTGCCTCTTACTTTGGACTTCTAGTATATTATGTTGATCTGAACTGCAAGCTGTCTTATGAGGATTCATTCTATGTATATTTTACTGCTGAAGACTTCTGGATTAGTAGATCAGATTTTATTGACTATTCTGCATGAGATTCATGCCGAAGCATGGTGAATTGAGCATCAATATTTCCTGAGGAATATAATGATGCATTGATAGTTGGGATGGACATGATTAGTATTTGGGATTTTTATTTTCAGTTTCTTAAAAATAGTATTCAGAATTTTTTATTTTTTAGTTGAAGAACATATGTGCTGCCATTAATATTTAGGTTAATTTTCTTTTACATATCTGCTAGCACTTTCTGGTTTGAAGCAGTTTCCAGAATCAGGATTAGTTCATCGTGTGACAATGCTGATTTCCGTTTTAATTGTGTCTACTGTACCTATCCCATCATGATCAGAAGAGGAGGAGAACCTAATGGAACTCTCTTCTCTGTCTTTTCTTGTAAAGAAGTAGCATGTGCATGCCCTTTAATTTCTGCTAGTGGATAAGCAATGGCTGCTTCACAGGCTATCTTTCTTTTGAATATGGTTGTAGTAGAAAGAAAAACTGCTCATGTTTTTTTGAGCATGCCTATGATAGTAGAAGACAAACCAAATCACTAACCAACTCAATATGGGTTTGTTTTTGGCTGAGTAGCTGACAATGTTGGATAATAATTGGCTTTTACCAAGAGCTTTTGAAGAACACTTCACCACTGTAATGATATTAAAAAGATGCACTAATACACGAAAAGCTTGACAAAGGAACGTGGTTTTGAACATGTTATGGATGGATCAGAAGCAAAGATGATTTGAGCTTGGGTGGAATAGAGTCAAAGCCAACCGTGTAAAGAATTTCATGTGAGATTGGAAGTATGTTAAATGCTTAATCTCTTAAAAAATACTCTGTAAATTACATGAATATTCTCGTGTGCCATAATTGAACTCTATAATAGTTAAGGATACTTGATACTGATTTTATCTCCTATGGTAATAGTTATTTAAAGTCACTTATAACGTCTGAGTTTCCTTTTCTCTGGTTCAACCTTTTTTCAACTTGGTATAATGATCTGCAATATTATTCCTCATGGAGCTACCATCTGTCCCCCCACCCCCAAGTTTCAGTTATGTATTATATGTTCACGAATTTGGTCTATGATTTCTTTGAGAGTATTCTATATTTATTGAGTGGGTGTGTGATATTGTTTGCTNTTTAATAAAATCAAATATATAAAAAATCTCTCTCTCTCTCTCTCTCTCACACACACACACACACACACACATTCTCGAGAGAAAGGAGCCATCAATTGGAAGGAAAGGCGAAAAGGGGGCTCATCGACCGCCGGTGAGAGGCGGCCTCAGTGCCACCGTCGTGGTGGCGCCGGTGCGAGTAGGTGGAGGCTGTGGAGATTTTAATTTTCTTTTCTTCTTCTTCTTTTTTTTTTTTTTTTAGTGATAGGGGAGTAGTTAATCACAAGTGGTAAGTTCTTGTGGGTAGGTTGCCTTGGGTAGTGGATACTCCAGTCCGTTCTTTACAGTAATAGTTGAGTTGATATTTGGAATTTATTTATTCTATTTGGCGGATATAGTGGATTTAGCAGAATTGCTTTTATGATTTCAGTTGAACAGAGAATTGAGTTGTAATCTATGCGCAAAATAAGTTTGTCCCTGAAGGAGAGTTCTTAAGGGTATTATTTTCTTGTGCAAAGATAGTGCTCACCTATATAGTTGTATCCTCTAAAAAGACCCTCATGGCCTAGAGAATTTGTGTAAAAATATTTGCTATGATGGAAATAAGTTATTTCTCAATTTGGGTATTTGTTATATTGGAGCCACAATGATCAAAAGATTGTCACAGTTCTAACTGAATCATTTCAGGACCAAAAATACTGAAGCACCTCATGGGAGGAACTATTTTTAAAGACTAGACATGACTGTTTTCTTTAATATACTGGACGATGTCCAGCCACAATATTTTGTGTTAGTATTTTTTAACCATAAACAAAACTAATGGAGGATTGTTCGTTTGTAAGTTGGAGTGGGAAATTGAATACCAAAAGAGATTCAAATTCTTGGAGTGCTTTGGTGGTGTTGATATTCAAAATTATAATGACAATAACAATATTGGAGGATATACAGAAAAAGAATGGCAAGAGAAGTAGACACGGGAGAAATTGAAAAGAGGAGCAAATGTAGTGTGTGTGTGTGTGAGAGAGAGAGACCAACGTAGGGCAATTTAGTAATTAGTTCAGATTCCATATTTAATATTTTGACATAAACAACTTTAAATGGAACCACGATTATGTCTTGTGTAGTGAGGGAAATAACATTGTTTGGTCTATTCTAGTACTTAATGGTGATACGTTGACTTTTACGTAGTTTTTCTAACCGAGTGACCTCTTCAATGACTAATTAAGTAAGAAAATTAGTTTAATGACTAATTTGAAATTTCATAGTTCATAAAATTTATCATAAATATATGGAAAATTATTTTTGTACATCACAATTTATAGATTCTTTTACAATTGATGAGGTGGCAAAACTAAAGTGGGAGAATTTTCTTTTATTATTTGGTTGGTGAGATTTTGACTCAATCTAATCTCACTACATCATCCGTTGGTAATCAAATCTATAAATTGTGATGTATATGTAGCACAACTGTAAATATATAAATACTCAAAAACTATAAAATTATAAAACAATAGAATTTTAGTTGTCATATTAGAAATTCAAAGTAAATATAAATTCATGTTTGTAAATTGGATATTATTCTATAATTTGTTTCAACACTTTATCAATATGTTCAAATAATTTGCTTTGTACAAATTGATATTGTTTTTGTGGTATACAAAAAAGGTGTCTAGCTGATTTTATGCTAATAATGAAGTGCAACTTCTTGTACTCAATAAGTTGAAGTTAAAAATTAAATAAATAAATGAAAAGAATGAGGCAAGCATTAATGTCTTTGCTTGGGCCTACGATCAAATAAATGGAAAGAATGAGGTAAACTGGAAACATTTAAAATTGGCTTTTGCTGGGCAGTTGGATATTTTAATTATCTCGAATTGGAATATTGATAGTGGCATTGGAGGAGGAGCATCTATTAAAAAGAGCAGCGGGTTGGATTAAATATCTATTCAGGCCTGCTTATGTAGTTCATGTGCCCCTTTTTATAGTTGAATTTTTCTAAGAAAAGAACCTGGCCATCCACAATGGGAGTTACAGTTAGAATATCACTTTTCAGAGGGGTTTGCGGGATTGGGAAATGGATGACTATGCATTGTTTCTAGCGGGTTTGTATGAAGTGCAAATTCGGGTAGACGTTGATGATTGTAGTCGATGGAGGATGGCACAGAATGGTATTTTTTCAGTCAGCTCTTACTTTAGATCTCTCGCGAGTCCTGTGGAGAGTTCATTTCCCTGGAGGATGGTGTGGCAATGCAAATTACCCCCACGGGTGGCATTTTTATTGTGGACGGTAGTGAGGGGACAAGCATTAACGGTGGATAATCTCCGAAAAAAAGGCTTTTATGTTACCGAGTGGTGCTATATGTGTAGGAACGAAGGGGAGACACATGATCACTTATTCATTCATTGTGACGGAGTCCGTTGGCTGTGGAATAGTATTCTGGCTTCTCAGCATATAGATTGGGTGTTGCCTAGACGGATGGAGGATGTGCTGCGGGCTTGGAGGAGAAAATTCCGAGACAAGGATAGCAAGCTAGTTTGGAATCTTATCCCGGGATGCATTGTTTGGTGTGTATGGAGGGAAAGGAACAACCGATGCTTTGACGATCAAATACGTACCACAGAACAACTTAGAGAATTATTTTTTCTGACTTTGTATACTTGGTTTAATGCAGCGACTAGGAATCCTATAGAGGGGCTGCCTAACTTTATATCTTTTCTTTCTTGTGTAAAATGATAATACACTCCCTGTGTATTCTCTTTGATTAATGAAATTTTCTGATTATTTATCAAAAAAAAAA